>JARYGA010051349.1:47500-65494 GCA_030545235.1 Helianthus tuberosus
TTTATAGTTTTAGGAAAACGTTGTGCTCCAAACTACTTTCAAAGAATAAGTTTTGAGGCCAGAAAGACAGAAAGCAACGTCTTGGAGTAGATTATTGATTTATTGGATTAGACTAAATGTTTATTTTTACCGCAACGACTTAAAATATAATAATTTAATGAATTGAATAATGAAGGTGGCCATAATGGCTTTTAATGATTAATACACTTTTATAGAGGTTTTCAAACTTAAAACTGATACTGGTCATCAAATGGACTTTTAAAAAAAATGGGTCAGGTTATGTTGAAAATAAACAAATTAAACTCAAATCCACTTTTAGGTGTTTATACATGTATCAAATGGACATCGCTTGATTCTTAGACGTGCTTTAAAAATATGATAATTTTAAAAAATTGTTTGGATTAGCTTTTGTTGTGAGCAGTGTTTTAAAAACCGGTATACTGGATTTTACCACTGGTACGAATCTTGTACCGTTTCACTTATTTACCGGGGTGTTTCGTACCGGATTTGCATCCCGGTAAATAAGTGAAATGGTATAAGATTCGTACCAGCGGTAAAATCCGGTATACCAGTACACATAACTAGTTTCCATTTTAAGGTTCAAACCGGTATACCGGATTTTACCGATGGTACGAATCTTATACCGTTTCACTTATTTACCGGGGTGTTTCGTACTGGATTTGCATCCAGCACCGGTAATACTGGTATAACCGGCCGGTATTTACCGGTTTTTAAAACATTGGAAGTACGCATTAAATTAGATGGTAACTATTTAAATAATAAAAGATTTAAAATTAAAAGAGTTAACCTAATGAGAGAAAACCTTTTGTTGTACTTATAGTTTTTTTTTTATTTTACTTAAATTTATCACATTTAAGTCATTACAGGATATGATATATCAATATGTTAAATACAATGTTGCTTTTTTCTTTTTCATAACAACTAACCCGTACATCCAATAATTCTACCCCCAAATCTATATTGTTTTTACTATTATAGTGCTAGAACCCTTAACATTCCTAGGAGGAATACGTTTCCATCACAAGCGTTTGATACCACTAAGTTATAAGGCTTTTTGCCCCACAAAGTGATCTCGTTACCAAATGACTTAGACTATACGGAGTGGGTGAGCATGAAGAGGGATATTAAGTGCCATGTGACAGACACGTCAGCATAGGGGTGATAAGAAAAGCACAGGGTTGTGTTGGGCGTGGAAAGGGCTCCACCTTTTTTGTTAGTGTTAAAAAAAACCTTACTGAACACAAACCTCCTACCACAAACCACCAATCAACTCACGTTACATCACCAACAAAATTACCCCATGCCGGTGAAGAACTCCACGCCATTGCCACCACACCACCCCACGGGGGCGGTGTTCCTGTCGTGGAGGAGACACCACACCACTTTTCCATGCCTACTCCGTGTGATTTTAGTGTCACAAAACGCAATGAATTTACGAGAAAAGTAAATATCCTTTGGTATCAAAAGAAAAACCATTTTAACTACTGTTTTAAAACGATTTTAAACTAAAATAGATGGATGAAATAGGGAATTAGTTAGGTAAAATTATTAAACCCAAAAAGAGTTTAGGAAAAAGAACTCAATCATTTAGAATAACGTATAAAATAGTATATAGCAAATAGTGCATTAGAAAATTTAAGATGGGGACCTAGAAGTTCATAAACTTGTTCTTAGATTTTCTGCGAATATATTACATTTTGCCTAAAAAATACAAACATATAACCGTAAGTACTTAAAGAAATTGATTTCTTTCCACCTTTGAAGTGACGGGGTGACAAGTCAAATTTGTAATGCCCCATCTGTTTTCACTCTCTTTACTCTAAATATTATATTAAAAAATTAAGGAAAAATTACAAGTTTTCTCTTTTATCTTTATACCACTTTTCAGGCGGTGTCCTTTTTTTACGAATGTTGACAGGCAGTGTCCTTTACTAGGTATTTTGTTGCAAGTTTAGTCCTTTACACCCAACCCAGTTAAAAAACCCTATTAATTGTTGATGGACGGTGTCCTTTACTAGGTATTTTGTTGCAAGTTTAGTCCTTTACCTAGGTATTTTGTTGCAAGTTTAGTCCTTTACCTAGGTATTTTGTTGCAATTTTAGTCCTTTACACCCAACAATTAACAAGGTTTTTTAACTGGGTTGGGTGTAAAGGACTAAACTTGCAACAAAATGCCTAGTAAAGGACACCGTCTGTCAACATTCGTTAAAAAGTACACCGCCTGAAAAGTTGTATAAAAATAAAGGACAAAACTTGTAATTTTTCCAAAAGTGGTACAAAAATACATTCTGTATATCAGATCAAATAAATATATATCAACCTTTTCAATAAAAGTTATAAGAAATTTGCAAACAAATATAGGTTCTAGATCAACTTAGGTGTTTTTTTTAATGTGTGGTTCAATATTTTTACGTCGTTTATTTTTTTCCATTTAACAAGGTCGTTGCAACACGCAGGTTCTAAATCAACTTAGTTATTTTTTTCTATTTCTTACGTTCGGTCTAATTTCTTCACATTAACACGACACAACTTCAGTTTTGATGGTCGTTGGCGATGGTGTAACAGTGGTACTATTTGGCATGGTTTTACGCTCCTGCTGTAACGCGAGGGGGGCTTAATACCAGTTTATAATAAAAAATGAATGATACAGAATAAATAGGAATATTATATTATAAAAGGGTTTATTTGGTCTAGTACTTTAGATTCCTTCAGGCCCACACAAAAATAATAATAAAATGGGTAAGCTTTGGCTTCATGAGACATGAGACGATATCTGGTGATGAGAAAGGGAAAAAAGCAAAAATGAAAAAAAGAAGGGACAAAGATTACTTTTCTTCATGAATTTATATTTCAATTTTGTTAAGTTTCAATTTCATCTTTTTATATTTTACAAAAAATAATACCTATTTACCTCATCTAATTTTTTTAATAATATTTCATATATCAGTTAGTTTTATTTTTTTTCCAACTTTTCAGTATAAATTTTATTAAAAATAAATTATATTCAAAATAGGGTATTTTTTGAGTATCATAAGCTATAACAATTGCATGTATGGTACCGTTTCAGTGACTAACAGAATCGATACCGAAAACGGTACCGGTATAGATATTATTGGAACCGATACCAGTATTCATTTTTGTGGTTTTTGAAACTTTACTTTTTGGGTTTTCTTTTTCGGTTGTTGTCTCAAGTGTTATTACAGTATCAGGCCGACACGATACCGAACAAAACTGTATTCATGTCGCATCACGCGAGAAAATCCCACTAGTATTATCATTGTTATAGAGACAGACATGAATAATGGAATTGTGTTGAGTTGAATTCTGATTGTGGCTTAAAACACTGAAGCTGCAAACTACATCATCCAAGGTAGATCGAATGTCCCTAAAGGAATTGCAGTTTCTTTTGCTGCCGAACGAATATCCGAAAAGGATTTCTCGTCTTTTCTGCTTCCGGTTCCAGAAGCAACAAAGTTATCTTGTGATCCTTAAGTGTCTTCTCTATTGACTTTTTACGAGTTGCCACTGTTGATTACTTCGTGTTGCTTTGTTGATTCGAATAATAGGTTGAGTTATACGAAAGAATCAAATAGAAGAAATGAATCAATTTACAAAACAGACCCTGTACTATTATTATTTACTATTCCAATCAAAAATAAAACTAGTTACCAGAATTAAGAAAATGATGACTGAATGAGAAGATACAATGAATGGGCCTCCTTTATATAAGGAATAGGTGCCTCTAAACTGCTACAACAGAAAATTGCAAACCAACGGTAGTAGTAGCCTAACTAACTGCTAACTGTATATCTATACTATATTATAATGCATGAGGGAGGGGTATTTTAAGATACCCAAAAAATAAGAATTTTCCCCCTTTTATTTATAGAAAGACCCCTAAAATGAGGGTAGTTTGGTCTTTTAAACGCTATTTATTTTTTAGCCCCTAAAGTTATTACACATAAATCCCTGGGATTTTAACTAAATTATAGATAATTAGTTACAATACCCCCCTCCACAACAAACTTATAATTTTTTACGTATTTTTGACATATCTTGTAAACTATACTATTTAAAAAAAATCCAAAGATAGCATGACGACCTACACATTTTTGTCGACGTTTCGGTAGTTGTCTTGTTCAATATCGACACACGGATTAAAGGTACAAGTCGATAATGCTTTAACGTACAAGTGACTAAAGCAGAAAATAACAACTAACTTGTACTATATTATAATGCATAAGGGAGTGACATTTTAAGATACACAAAAATAATATTTTTTCCGTCTTAATTTATAAGATAGTCCCTAAAATGAGGGTAAATTGGTTTTTTAAACACTAATTATATTTTAGCACTCCATTTTATTACACTTAAATTCCTGAGTTTTAACGAAATTACGGATAATTAGTTACACTTTTCCCCCTCCCCACAAACTTATAATTCTTTTATATATTTTAAACTATGATGTTTAAAAAACATTCGAAGGTACCGTGATGACTTACTTATTTGCTTCGACGTTTTGATGTTAGTCTTAGTAAATATTAACGTACGGACGAAAATGTACATCTAGATGATACCTTAGTGTACAAATGAATATTGCATTTGTAATACCTTTTTGCCTACATTGGTACCAACAATTGAACTGAGTGTAATTTCAAAGAAAAATATAGCATAGAAAACGTATAAAAAGTTGAAATAAAATGTTAGGGATTTATTTAAAAAAAATACTAAAACTAATAAACCCGTGTAATCATTTTATGTTTTTAAATCACTGGTTCTACAAATAAAAGATAATTGATTAAACATTATCTATATACTTTAGTTAAATGTCAACAAACTTCCTAATTTAAATGGATGACAAAGTCTTGTATTTAACCAAGCGGGAAACGATTTTTAAATTTTAAACTCTCTTTCTCTATATCTCCATGCGTGTCAGATATAATTTTACAAAATTCAAACCCACACAAAATCATTTCCGTTTCCCTCTCTGGATCCCTGGTACCACCACCGTTTCCATCGCTGCAGCTGCTGTGTTATGTGTCGCCTTACACCACCAATCATCGTCATTGTTTATGTCGTCGCACACGAGTGGTTTTGACGCCTTAGGTTTTGAAGACGACGCTTGAATTCCGCTGTGAAACCGAACATCCGGTGAACAAGGTGATTCCCGTCTGTCATACTCCCGATTACATTTCCGATGTTTAGTGTTCATCTTGGTGTTACAAAACTTAATCCGTTTTTCATTGATTCTCATTTGTAATTTAGGACAAGTTTTCAACAAGTACATTTGAGACAACTAGCGGACATAAATGGAAATGTGGATTTATAATTAGAACCAGTGGAGCTATTTCTTGGGTTGGCCGATTTTTCAAGAATCAAAATCTTGATATTTGGGTAACTTCATAGGTCGTGGAATGCACACATACTGACTTGACTTCCTTCATTTCATTTTTATAAGCTTTTTGGTTTTCTTTTATTTATTGGATGAAGTTCAACTTAACTCTCAAATGCCGTGTTTGGTCGAAAGCTTGGTGAGGTTCCTAAAGACAATTACTTTGTTTGTGATTTGAAGGAGGCCTATTTTTTCTAGCTTTTATTATGTGAAAAGTGTAGGCTCTCACAAAATTCAAGGGAGTGGAGTAGGTTTTGTACCAGAGAACTTGTATTAGGAGGTGCTTGATGAAGTGATATAGGACTTACTTCTTTGACCTCTATCTTGCTTATGCCTATTTGCATTGTTTTTATCCGGTAACTAGCGCTAATGACATGTGCAGGCGGGGCCCATTCTTTTCAACCAATCAAATTTTTTGCTCTTTTTTTTTTTTTTTGTATTTTGTTTAATAGGGGACTTTAAACATTGCATGCAAGTTAAAGGGGGTGGCTTTAAAGCCCCGTATGTGACATGACGTTGATGTGGACCCACCAGCCTTAGAGTCTTAGTAATCTAGACCTCCGATTGGCTTTTTATCTTATTTATTGGGTTCGCAAATAAATAACGAGAACTGAGTATGTTTATTCTAATGGGTTTTTGCATTGTGATATCAAGCCTGATAACTTTGTCATGGGTCTTGGTCGGAAAGCAAATTAGGTTATCAAAGGCACCTGGCGCACAAAAAGTGAGGGCCTGAGAAAAAAGGTGCACAATGATATTTACCCATTTATTCTTTTTTGCGTCTCATAGTTCAATCAATTCTAAATTAGTTTTGCGGTTTTTTGGCTCACAATGGCACAGAATTGGACCAACTCTCTGATCAGTGGTATAAATTCTTATTCCCTTTGATAGTTGCTACATAGCTTGTATAGTCTGAATTCATCACGTCTTGGATCTGCATTGATATTTTATCACAAATATGTTTAGTGCATTTTTTAAAAGTCTTTTGAAGGTATAAATTTGTTGATGAAAAGTTGGAATCTTTGTGGGAACATCAAGAGTTAATTGAGCAATTATATCTAGCCAATTGAGCATTTATATATTATTGGACACTAGTAGGGTGCCCGCGCGATGCGGCGGGGGCGACACTTTGGATTGCGGCACTCGTTGCTGGTAGTTTTCTTATTTGTATATGATAACATTATTGTGGTGGATATATGTTATAAGTGTTACACACGGGAGCCTAACACCTATAATGTCTTGCAATGTTCGATCAACTGCCTCTATCGCCTGACGTTTCGCCATCGATGCCTCATCCCATATAATTAACTTGGAGGACCTAATTAGTTGACTTATAATTCCTAAAATTTTGGGACATAGTTTACTATTTATCTACTAAATATCGTAAATTAGTATTAAATAATTCCTAAAATTTTGGGATATAGTTTACTATCTATCTACTAATATCGTAAATTAGTATTAAATAATTCCTAAAATTTTGGAACATAGTTTATCTTCTATCTACTAAATATCAAAGTTTTGTTTTGTTATAAAAATTAATAATAAATAAAGTATAGAAAAACTGTTTTAAACATGTAAAGATTCGTTTGTTAATAAAAAATACTAAACAAATGACAAAAAATAAAAGATAAGTTGTTATCGTTATAAAGAAAGTTTATTTTGTTGGTGAAATGATAAAGTTTATAATTTTATTATTTAAAGTCCATAACTTTTTTAAATATCCACATCATACTCATCTAATAAACTTTAATTTTAAAATTTTTGTTTTTGAAAAGGTAAAAAGTAAAAAATAGTAGGTGACTTGTAGGTACGTTTTAAACACCTTTAACTAATGTTAAATTTCATTTTTATAAATATTTAAAAAATCATATTTTTATAAAACAATTTTTATAAAAAAATAGGATGTAAAAGTTTATATCTTTATTAACTTTATCTTTTTATTTAAGAAATACAAATTATTCGAAAAATCTATAATATTATATAATTATTTTTTCATATCTCGTGTCGGCCAACAGTTTTTTTTTATAGAAGGCACTAATGGATATATACGAAATCCTCGTGGAACATGACTGTTAAATTGAATAAGTTTAGTGTGCTTTGTAAATACAATCTTGAATTTACTCCAAACCAAGAGGAAGTTTTCATGTTTTGGCCATTCTTGGTAATCGAATTTATCTCTTTAGAAATGATCAAGTGCGAACATGTAAATTATATAATACGAACATGATTAAGTACTAAAGTATATTAGTTCAATCGAGATGTAAATTATAAGTGCAATAAAATAACACAAAACATAAACTTCAAATATAAAATAAACTTTATTATTCATGGGATAGTCTAGATCAAACAAAAACAACTGAAAATGAAAAAAACATAAAAACACTTGATATATTTCATCTAATTTCTCTTCTTTTTTGATCCGTTTTTCTTGTTTGTGCTCGAATCAGCAGTATCATCTAATTCATCTTCTTTCTCATCGTCCTCAGAATCATCTAAATTTATAACCTCGACCCATTTCCATTCAGAGAGTCTCTTAGATCTTTTCTTTTGATTCTCATACTTCCGATCCTTAAAAAACAAAAATTTAATAAAAAAGTTAAAAAATGATTAAATAAATTTTATAAAAAGAACAAATATTGAATAAATTTTTTTTAAAAAGATTAAATAAATTTTAAAATTACCTCTTTACTAAATTGACGTTGAAGATTAGACTTGTATGGACTGAACATTGCACCATAAGAAATAATTTCAACACTATTATCACCATCATCCTACAATAAAACACCAAATAATAACATAACGAACTTGTTAATATGAAAGATTATAAGCGAAAATATTACTTAAAAACTAACAAAAGCTTGTTCGACAACTGAGGTGTTTAAATTGGTGTGTTGAATCTGAAAAATCAAATAAATTAGTATTCACATAAAAGTAAATAAAAGAAAACAATTATTCATTATTGCGATATAACAACACTTATCATAGAACCGACCTTAGATTTTCCAATATCGCATGCTTGTTTTTTCGCATCAAATGAATTTAGAACTGGCTCCATATTTTAAATCTGTTTAGCAATAGAAATGTAGAATTGTGAGTGTTTGCTATGTATTTATAGTAGTCCATTAGGGTTTAGTTTTAGATTGGTCATCCATTTATTTAGAAAGTTTGTTGTGAGTTTTAAGTTTTTAAAATAAGATGCACATATCCTGTTTAGTTTGTTGTGGCATGTTTAATAGGAAGTTTGTTGTGAGTTTTATCTATACTATATTAAACATGCCACAACAAACTGACTCTGTACAAGTAAAATTAGGGAATATTTTAGTTTATTAATGCCGTTCAAAACAAAAAACTTGGGTAAAAAACAAATGTTAATGCACGGTAGCTAGGTAATGGTCAAAGCTGGCTTGGGTAAAAAACAAATGTTGGCTTTAATCAATTGTACATTTACGCATCGGCTATTTGTACTTTATGAACGCACGGCGAAACTAAAAAAGACAACTATCGAAACGTTTAAAAAAATGTGCCGATCGTCATGGTACCTTCAGATTTTTTAAAAACATTACGGGTTGTAAGATATCGCAGGAATACATTAAAGAATTAAAGAGGGGGGGGGGGGGGAGTGTAACTAATTACCCATAATTATGTTAAATGTCAAGGATTTAAATGTAATAGATCGAGGGACTAAAAAATAATTATGGTTTAAAAGACCACTTTACCCTCATTCTAGGGGTTTATTTATAAATAATGGGGGAAGAAGTTCTTAACTTTTGGGAATCCTTCCCTTATGTATTATAATATAGTATAGATAGAAACAACATTGGCCAAAGTAGAGAGACTGTCGTTGTTGCTTGCTTATGATGTTAATACAATTGGTTTCATTTAGGTGACCAAGGTAAGATTAGACTGGTTTGTAGTGGATGGAACTTGCTTAACATTAACAAATTTGTTAACAAAGTTCCAGTTTATTTTAAGATGAACATTGGTTATGAAATACAGCATATGTGGCATTTGTTAAAGGTTGGAGGCAATGCTTGCTGTTATGGCTATTGGCTAACATAAGTGCCAGGGTTGGCTCAATTGGTGACAACCTTTTATGTGGATGGCATTCATATCAAGCTTCCAAGGTTGCACTTAATCAGTATTTGATATTGCAGCATGACATGTCACGCGGGTCGGTGGTAGCTGGTCAAAACCAGTCGTTTTGGTATAGTCAAAACAAGTAGGGTCGGACTGTAATGTAATGGCTATCTTGTTGGTTTGTGTAGTAACCAAATGTGTAGTTGTTGAATTAGTGCGAAAGAAGCTATGAGGGTTTCATACAAGCAGACGAATGTGTTTTGTGCCCCGATTGCGACCACACACGTGGTCTCTTCAATTCTTGCAATGTATTAGTTTGTTGCTAATTATTTTTATGTAATTTGTGGATTATGATGGTGGCCTTTTAAGTGATATGTAGGGTTAGATGGGGACCATACAAATGTACATCTCAATTCTACACATTTCTATTTGTAATTGCCCTCAATAATTCTGCAACTCAAATGAAAAATTGTTAGCAGGCAAGAGATGCAAAGATTTAGCTGAATTCATGGAAGGAGTTTCACTTGTTATGTATATCAAATGACTGAGTCTCAACCCGATGGTAAGTTTTGAGCATTCTTAACTGCAGAAAAATCCTTCACTTTTCTATCTCTAGCTTTGTCGAATATGTTTCTACTTTTAAAATACTACTAAATTTGGAAAACATTTTCAATAGATGATTAGAAAAAGATATACAAAAAGATATACACAAGGCTTAAAAGTACGGAATCGTACCTTGAGACGTACGCCTCGAGGTGAACCGAGGCGTAAGACTGGGGCGGAACTAAAAAATAAATTTAATAATTATATATCTTATAGAAAATAAATTACTAACTACTTTCATCTTTAGATTCATCAAAATCACACATAAAAACACATAATATGTTTGAAATTGACACAAAAAGTCAAAAACATAAAAAACAAACATTAAAACCCCTAAGGCGCAACTTTTCTTAGCACCTCAACCCTATGAATAAGAAAACTACCAAAAATGAATGCCGCAATACAAAGTGTCACCCCGCAGCATCGCGCGGGCACCCTACTAGTACTCTAAATATAAACCATCAAAACTAGTCTTCCCATATAATAAGTCGATACTGTTGTTACCGCATAATGTTCTCAGAGCCGAATTCAAGTCGTCATCACAACAAATGCATATCAATTTGTTGTCTTCATCAATGTACTTTAGACGAAACCCTTGAGCATCTAACTTAAACCGTTTTGCAACTTTGTTTGTCCATTTTGACAGTCCATCAAAACGAGAAAATATGAACTGTTCAATAGACTCATTCAAAGTTACTTTCACATTCAAAAGGTTGCTCGTTTCTACAGAACCAGTGAAGTTATCACAAACTATCTCTATACTTGCATAGTCAGCTTCAGAAGTATTTGCCGACAATGACTCTGAATCTGATGAATCCGTTTCAGTTATCAAGGAGATAGTATGAGGTTTTGTACTTAATGACAGATGACCAACATCCCTAGGTGGTTCAGTACCTTGTACAGGTGATTCGGGTGACAGATTCGGGTCAGTAACTAAATCGCTTCTTTTGCTATGCTTTGGCACGGGCCAACCGGATATCCCATGCTCCCGACAAAAGCGCTTCAACGTAGACCTACTAACTGAAAAAGAGTAAACCGGACCAAAGTTAATGAGTATGTTAATTGAAATACGAAAAAATTTACGAACAACCATAAACAAATAAGAGGACTTACCACCAAGGATTTTGGCGGTTTGGCCTAGTGGTTTTCCAATATGTTGCTCGACTGTCTCCATTGTCAGCGAGTCTATCTTACGTTTTCTGCCCTGTTTCGTCTTCTGCATACTTACATTGTCAGTGATAATACATTCCTGTTTATTGGGGTAAATATGTTTGGGTGACCGTTGGCTTGGGACATTTGCAGGGTCCGTTTTAGCAACATTTGCAGACAATGACTCCGAATCTGATGAATCCGTCTCAGGTGTCAAGGCGTTTGCCGATGTGGTAGAGGATATTGGAATAATATGAGGATTTGTATTTAAAGACAGACAACTAACATCCCTAGGTGGTTCAGTAACAGGTAATAATATCTCACCCAACTCAAATCCCAAAGCGACTTCAACGCGCTGCTTCAACGTTTGCACCAAGTTCACAACGTGTCTTCTATCTTTATTCCCCAACGGTAGAAAGAACTCTAACACATAGTCATCTCCATCATCACCTTCAACGCTATGCAAGAATATTGTAAAGCAGCTGGTTAACCCGTTCATGCGTGCATAGTGTACCAAAGGATACTCTTCTTCACTTAGTTCAGTTACATCTTCACAATAGTAGGAACCACGGTCTAACAATGTCTTCCCAACAAAGCCGCGAGCTTTATCCAAGTGTTGCTCTCCACACGCTTTCCTGAAATGCCACATGCCCAAGTCTCGAACATGAAACGGCAAAGCAGCCGTAGACATGCAAACTTTCCCGACGCATCTGGTGTCAAAACTACTACAGGTCTTCTCGATAACTTTATTACGGGAAATGTAACTACTGGTCGGGGACACAGTCCACGTCTGAGCAAGCGGTAAACTGTGGATGTCACATACAACTTTCAAAATATCCAAGATTTTATCGAGCTCGGTTTGCTTTCGTTCACTGGGAACCTGCATATAAAAGCAACTCCCGATATAAGAAATCTGAAAAAAGAGGATTCAAATAAGAACTCTCTAAAATACCCAACTCACCTTTAAAGTAGGGTTATCAAATACTTGTGGGCTCGTCAGATTTTCCGCCTGCAGTGCTATGTGAACTTGTTGAACCTCAAACGCGTAAGACATGTACTTAAAGGAAGTCAAAATCTCTAGCACACCAACACATGACCGTGTGGTAGAATCAAACACCGGTAAGGCCAAATACCCATGAAGGTTGCAACGGATTGCGCAGTCTTGTTGTGGAAAATCTTTCGTCTCGTAATCAGTTATATCAGAAGTCCACTCTGGCAATCCCCGCCTGAATACTCGCGCAGGAGGACTAACATCTTCTTCTTCGTGATCCTTGTCCACAAGAAAAGCTTTGCGCTCAGAGTCCTTCCTATAAGAACACAATTCTTCACTGGCCACACCAAGACCAAATGGTTGATCTTTGGTTGTAAGCATTTGGTGTTTGCCAACGTCATGAGGCGACCAAAACTGAACAAGAACATGTTGCTCACGGAACGTTAAGAGCTTTAGTGCAGGTCTTATCTTATACGTTATTTCCTGATGATACGAGTCAAATCTCTCTGTTCGCAGCTCGAAACCTATAGTTGGAACATGGATTTTATTTGCAAGTTGGACCTCTATAGCTTAAATACATAATTAAGATTAACTAATAAGTGAAGCTAGACATGAAAGAAATACATACATGATGAGGTTTTTGATTGAGATGAATCAGATTGAGAGGATTCATCTAGTGGTTCTTTATCTCCAGAAACCCAAAGAGGGTTCAAATATCTGGACTCACCAGACAGTTGAATTGTTGGTTGTTCCAGAGAAATCTTGTTCCACAACATTATGACGGGGAGGAGGAGATTACACTCACAGTAACCAAGTAATTTCAATTCAAACAGGTGAGATCGCAGATTCGATGAAACCGCGTTGAACAAAATAAGGTTGTCTGCTAGGGCCAAGTGTCGTTTAAGGATATATTGTCGTGGATTCACACCAAGGGTATGTTTGGCAGTTGGCACCGAGTTTTAGTTAGTGGTTTTTATGTTTTAAGTTTTAAAAAAAATACTCTTATACTTAATAAAAATAAAAAGACTTGTTTGGTTGAATGAGCTTGAAACTTTTAGGCAATGTTTTAAAAACCGGTATATACCGGCCTGTTATACCGGTTGCCGGACGTGTAGCCGGTACGAAACACCCCGGTAAAAAAGGAAACCGACATCACATTTGTACCGCCAGTAAAATGATGAATACCGGTTTAAACCATTAAACCGGTACCGGCACATGGTTAATTTTTGGGTTTTAATTGTTACAATTTTTATCAGCCCGTCTCTTTACTCTATATTTTAACCTAGCGATGATCATCGATCAAAATTCAAAATCATCACTTCGTCGTCATCACAGCGCTTCAATACAAAGAAAACAACAAAGTTCAGTTGACGCCATCACTTTGTCTTCAAAAACCGCTTCAACATCACTTCATTAGAATTCGCATTACAAGGAAAACAAAGCTTCATCATTTCGTCTTCAAAAATGCTGCTTGACACCATCTTCAAAAGTTCTGCTTTCAGCCTTCACTCTTTTGAATCGGTAGGTAAATTGGTCATATAATTATTGTTTTCTTTGAATTTATGTGTGTATACGTGTATGAAGGATGTGTGAGTTTTTTTATCATAGTTGGGAGTGTTGTCATGTGTGTCAACATATGGTTTTGATATATTATGGTGTTTTTATAAAGTAGATTATTATATGAACTGATGCGTATAGTATATTTTATCTGGCTTCTATCTTTTTCTATCTTTTAAGTTTTTAAGAAAAAACTCATATTTAATAAAAAGACTTGTTTGGTTGGATGAACTTGAACCTTTTAGGTTAGGAACTTGAAGCTTTTGATTCAACGCTCATACTAGTAGCGTTTAGAAGGAGCTACAAGCTTTTAGGGAAAAAAATACATATTTTAACCTATAAAGATAATGAACTTTTTAATGCACAAACCTTTTAAATTTTTAGTTATATCCATTTTAGTCATTTTATACATTTTATTAAAAGCTTCAGCTACTCTACCAAACACCAAATATATCTAAAAAGCTATAGCTACTAGCTTCCAGCTTCAAGCCACCAGCCACTTTTGTCAATAATACAATGAATTAATAAAACTAAATCCAGTTTAAAAATGTCGAATATTAAATTATTAATTAATATAACTAAATACGGTTTAAAATATTGAATTTTTGAGTAAATTATTTTAGAGTACTTGTGTTTTAGTAGTTTTAACCATTTTCTTTTCTAAAATTAAAAAGTTTTACGTCCTGAGTCCCTAACCGCTCATTTAATAACGTTTTGAGTCCCTGTGTTTTAATGGTTTTAACCATTTGAGTCCAAAATCAAAAGTACAATTGTTAGAAAGTTGGACTCAAAACGTTATAAAATGAGCGGTTAGGGAGGCGTTAAACTTTTTGATTTTGTACTCAAGTAATTAAAAACAATAAAACATAGGGACTCAAAAAGTAATTTACTCTATTTTTTATATACCATTAGTTTTGTTAATCATATGATAAAAGAGTACATCTAATGCCACATGGTATTTTCTCCATCAATTTAATAATAATAATATTATCAATATCTGATCTAATATTTTTAAACATATAATAACAAATAAATATAAATTAACTAGTGGGTTACAGCCGCGCTTCGCGGCGGGGCGACCCGATTTTTTTATCCGATATAGCAGTCGAAAAAGAAAACTTACAAAATAAAGTCGTGGTAAGTACAAAAGTATGTCTACACGTGTTTTACATCGACCGGAAAACTCGATTACCAAAGTACTTAGAAAGTTAAAGGGTTGTCAGTGTCATGTTGGTTCATCACTGATATCAACACTTAACATTTAACTGAAAGTGTTTTTAAAAATACATCATAATCACAAATTATTAATAAAAGATTTGGAAGCCTGGGATTTTTCTTGCATATGTGTGTACAAAAGAAAGTGATGAGAAAACAAAATATATAACATCAAACAACACCAAAAGGTTATGACTTCGTACGTTAGCTACATACATGTAAGAATAAAAAATAAATGTTTGAAGGACTAAAACCAAATGTTTTGGATAGTTGGGGCACTATTCGATGTACAACAAAACTCCTATATTCAAAGTTTGACCAAATATTTGCCTTGTTGACTGCAATCCCTGTCTTCCAAAGCTCAAAATCACCTTTACCTTTCAACCCAACACGGCAACGCAACCACCACCATCACAAAACTGTTATAGCCACCATACAACACCTCTGATGCCACTGCAACAGAACCACAAAGCCGCCACTACACATGGGGAAGACGCCAATTCTATTGACGTCGTCCGTCAACTTTTGTTGCCATTCTGTTGCCGGTGGTGCTTTTGCTCTTCTTAGGTAGGCTAGGTCGTCGGCCGCTTTTTGCAGTCAAGACGCTGATATGGATTCGCCGTCGTCGTCATCTAATTCTCGAACCAACATCGACGCCGTAGAGGATGAAGACAAACGGCGGCTGCCGTTTAGGGTTTTAAAATGACAAAAACGGAGACGAAACAACAAATCATCGGTGAACTTTTCATATTACCCGCTAACAGCCACCATCCCACGGCCCACCATACTCCTCCATCAAAGGTAAGCCCGGGTTTTGTTTATGGCTGCCGGTTTGAACAACAGTTTTCCGCAAAGTGGCAGCCATGGTGGTTCAGTGATTACCGGTGGCCATCAAGAACGTGTATTTATGTGGGGAGCTAAATTGGTTCTTGCTATGAGTGGTGAAGACTCGCGGGAAAAGTAAAAAGGAAGTATAAGACAAAAAGACAAAGCAGAAAAGTCAAGTAGAAACGCCGTCACCGTTAATATCCTGTTTCTCAGTTATGTTATGAATTAATATATATATATATATATATATATATATATATATATATATATATGAATATGTACTTATTAGTATCTAATATATAAATATGTTTGTTTAGAACTTTAGATATATTAATCATCATATGTTAGTAATAAATCAATTTGAATTATTAATATTGTATCATACTACAAAATAATATTAAATAAATACTAGATTATATTTTTAAAAATAATGATCAATTTTTCCTTGGTAACAATGATCGTATGTGGTCTCAACTTGCACGAAATGTATTTAAATAAATCGATTAAATTTTCCTTGGTTATTTTATTCTTTCATGAAAATAATGTATAAAATGTATTTTCTTTCTTGTACACGGTCAGTCTGGTTTACACGGTCGGTTTCATGTAAACAGCAGATGTCTACGGGTTGAATGGTTTGGTTTATACGGTTTGAACATAATGTTTAAAATTTAGCAATAGAAGTTCCTCATGTGTATCTTTTCATTTCAAATTATCAATTTTAAGGTTGAGTGGCATGCATAGCATGACAAGTGTAGAAACTAATTTTAAGGAAAAGAAGGAAAAAAGGTGTTTGTAACACCCCGAAAATGGGTTTGGTGATCAAACCACATTAGCACTAAAAGACGGGTAAAGTACCGTTAGTGGTAAAATTTACCCGGTAAATATTAGGATTTAAATAATTAATCCTAATATTAAATAAAAAGAGAATAAAAGCTTTTAAGGTAATAAAATGGATAAAAGGCCCGAGTTAACGGGACCTAAAATAAACTTAGTCATAAATATTCCCGAACCCGCTAAGTTAACTAGGAATATTAAACCTAGTTAATAAGTGGGAATATTATTGAAAATAATTAGGTTGTGACCTAATTAATAACTAACCAAACACGAGGGACCAAAGCCGGGTAACTTGAAAATGGAATTAAAAACTTAAAAACAAAACACAACACACACACAAGAGTGTGTGTGCGTGTGTGGGGATCGACCAGGAAGAGCTTTAGGGAGCTCAAACCGTAACTTCAACAAAACTAACAAATTGAAGATCAAATCTAGCCCGAATCGGATGCATGAACACATATAAATGATCACCTAGTCGTGGGGATCACAAGGTATGTCGAATTTTAAGATTTGGTGATACTTTGAGATTATGATGAACAATCATAATCGAAATTCTGGAATGAATATTGAATCTATGAGTGCTATTGTGTTGAAATCCTTGTTTAGAAACAAACCCTAGTTGAAAACTTGGAGAATTGGTGTTAAAACTAGGGATTTGATAATTAACCTATTATGTGCTAAGTGGGTTTTGATTATGTAGTGAAGATGATGACTTACACATGTTTAAAATCATCATAGTTGCTAGTAGAAACAAGATACTTGAACAATTTGCAAGTTTGAGTGTTGAACATACATGACTTGAGATGGGTTTTTATGATATGATGATGTTAGTGTCAAACTTGTGATTGGAATCATCATATTAGTTAGTAAGACAAAGTACTTGAACAATTTAGGTGTTTGGGTATATAAATCATATTTACCATGAAATGGGTTGTTATATGATATAAAAGAATTGATGTTAAGATCGTGATATAGATGCTTGAAATCATGTTACCTAGTTGTAAAATGTGTAAAAACAATGTATGCACATTAGGTGTTTGATAAAATGCCTAAATGAAAACTAAAGTGTTGAAATTAGAGTGAAAATGTGCAATGAATAAGTTGATAAGTTGATTGACCTTAAAAGTCAAATCGACCAAGTGTATGATCGGATGGTAAATTCGATATAAGAAGAGTAGGATGGAATAGTCGTAAATGATTATGACTAACCTAACCATCTTACAATTACAATGATAGTTTGACGCTTGGCAAGCTAGGTGAAGGCTTGGGGAAGGAAGCGGGTCAAACGAAGCAAGAATGACGGAAAAGCATAATTCGGATGCAAGGT
>JARYGA010051350.1:0-27706 GCA_030545235.1 Helianthus tuberosus
AACTTATGTTTTAAGTTTTCTACAGGAAAGAGCCTCTGCTCTGATACCATAACTGTAACACCCCAACCCGGAACGGGCCGACGTGTCACTTTTACAGAGTCAGATCAAAAACATAATTTCATTAATACTTAAATGTATTACAAGGCTTTACAACTTAACAGAAATAGGATATCTAATCCAGTACATTTATTTCTACGGTCTTTTCCAAACTCTCGAGCACTCTTCCATATCCCGTCCTAGTAATCTTGATAACCTGACGTAAAGAAGAAAACACAAAAACGTACGTCTGAGTAAAATTTGAAAGTTTTGCCCATTGCGCGGATAAAGGTAAACAAAAGGCTTATTTTATTTGAGAAAAAGGCTAAATTCTTAAAAAAATCATTTGTTTTAGCAAAAACGATAAGTTTTCATAATTCAAAATATATTAAATAAGTATAACAAATATTATCATAATATGATATACAGATTTACCCGAAGCCCAGAAGGTTCATTTTATTAAAGAGGTTGATACAGGGTAGCTAGCCCATGTATCCAGACATGAATGGAGTGTGGGCAAATCACACCGACCATTCACCAGATATCAGACTTTATTTACTTTTTCCTAGGATCGATCCATACGCCTCTGAACAGAAGTTCGTAGACTAAAACATAAGATACGCCGTGAATTCAACTCACCGTCATGGATGGTGCCACATCATTTTATGCCACAATGATGGGTCTGTGGTCATCCTCACAGAAAAGGGACTGACTTGGGCAACATAACACATGTACATAACCGTAAACTTGTAAACTTGTAAATTTATAAATGCGTAAACTTTATAAACTCGTAACATTTTTATAATATAAACTTGTTGCATAATTTAAAAATCAGGAATCAGATGCCCGGAGGCCAAATGACATGTATTGAAGGAAGGGATTCTATCCATACCTTTAACGATGATCACAAAATCGAAATAACTCTTAGATTGCGACGAGACACTTCTCAAAAGCCTACAACGTCGTCGTATCTTAATTTAGACATGCTATCAATCTTCTCACTCGAGAGTTTAAAATATGAGATAACTATACATTATCATATGGTATAAAAAAAATATAGATTTCAGTAAGTTTAAATATTGTTGTAGTTCAACAAAATGATATTTTAAATATACTTCTATAGACGTTACCTATAGTTGTATGTTAGTAATAATGATAATATATAATTATAGTATTATAAATTTACTAATTCTGATCATAAATTTTAAATATATAACTAAGACTTAATAATTATTGTTGTATAAAACCTTAAAAGACAATATTTATAATATTATTACCAGTTAATAAACATAAATTAACACTATTGGCAATATATGATCAATCGACTTTAAAATTGTGTAAAAGTTAAACAAACTTATACTTTTCTTTTTCAATTAACACTAAAATTTTAACTTACTAAAAAATATTATTATTTAGTAATAATGCTCTAGTAAAAAAATCTATATCTATACTATATAATAAAAGAAAACACTTTAGGGAAACTTGTCATTATATTAGGTCATCTCTTATAGATAATTATTATTATTATAGTTTAATCTCTCTTGCTTTAATTCTTTTATAAAAGTTTACGTACAAAGACAATAACTAATTTTTTATTCATAATTGACCTAATGGCTTGCAATATTTTATCTCTTATCATATTTATCTTTTACTTTTATTATGCCAATCTCCTAGCTTGATAGATTCATTTAATTTTATTTGTTATAGATGAGGACTTACTGTTATTTCTCTTAATTTTAATTAGGTTAGAACCCCGTGTATTACACTGGTTGAATAAATGTAATTTTATATATTAAATAATAAATAGTTATATATTTATGAACCTCGTATATTGTACGGGTTAAATAAATGTTATTTTATATATCAAATAATAATAAAATTATATCTTTAAAAGCTATGTGTATTACACAGATTAAATAAATGTAATTTTGTATACTAAATACGTCATATCTTTAAAAAACTCGTGTATAATCGGGTTGAATAAATCTAACAAATAATAAAAAATTACATCCTTAAAAACCTCGTATATTACACGTGTTGAATAGATCTAAAAAGAGTTATATCTTTAAAAACCATGTGTATTACACATATTAAATAAATGTAATTTTGTATATTAAATACTAAAAACGTCGTTTCTTTAAAACACCCATGTATAGTCGGGTTGAAAAATCTACCAAATAATAAAAATGATATCCTTAAAAACCCTGTGTATTACACGTATTGAATAAGTCTAATTTTACATAGCAAATGATAAAAAATTATATCTTTAAAAATTCCGTGTGTTACACGGGTTATATAAATGTAGCTTTGTATAGTAAATAATAAAAAATACTTATATTTTTAAAAACTTCGCGTTTTACATGAGTTGAATAAATATAATTTTGTATACCAAATAATAAAAAGGTTATATTTTTAATAAATTAGGATAACATTTAATATTAATTTATTACTTATATATTTAATATAAAATAATTAGGAAAGAGAGGTATTTGTTTAAAAAATATATTAAATTAACGATTTAGATTTGAGGATACCTTCAATGAATGACAAGTGTACAAAATGTCACGCCCCGCATAAATTCAGCTCAAAATTTCAGCCTTCTAGAAGTTTCCGGGGCCATCTAGTCGCGTTTGGAGCTGCTCGGAAGGTTCCGGAACAACCCGTATTATTCCAGCAACATGGAGACACTAAGAAGCCCAAAATATCAGCCAAGAAGGGCCTAGAATCCGCTAGAAAGGGCTGGTTACATCATCCATAAAAGTCTGCCATTGAAGGGTCTAGAATCCAGGATAAAATCATGATATTTAGTAACAAATATCTTAGATATTTAGGCATGATATTTTGTAAGGAGTGTTCTAGATATAGAACACTCTAGATGGTGGACAATGAGTATAAATAGGGCTCATTTGAGGCATCCCCAAAATACTTGTAAACATCTAGCACACTTGTACTCTCTCTTTGTTAATACAAAGCTTTTATCTTGTATACTTGTGTTCAAGTATTACAAGCAACTTCCTTGCGATCAACGTTCCCTTTAGCAACTTTCATAACCAAAACCCAACGACACTAAGTCGACTAGGCTTACTTAGACCGTGTTCTAAGGCCGCACGCGAGTTGAACAAGTAACTCCGTGACAAGTGGTATCAGAGCAACGTTTCGATCCATCCAAGATGGCTGATGATAAGACCCAACTTACAACCATGACGATTGGAGAAGAGATCCGTGGGCGCGATGACCCTCGCAAAGGAGGAAGAAAGAATCGAGACATGTCAAAGGACTTGGTCGCAAGCTTAGACAAACGCGTGGAAGACGTGGAGACATCGATAGCCGAATTCAAGACACAAGTTGAAGAATTCAAAGCTGAAGTCGACATCTTCCAAACAAACACTAACGAGTCGCTGGAACAAGTAGGTAGCGAACTCGGCGAGTTAAGAGACGACATCAAACTTGCTATGCAGGTCATGCAAGCTGAATTAAAGGAGATGTTTATGAAGGAGCTGGGGCAAGTACAAAACAATATAGAGAGCAAGTTTGCTGAAAAATTCAATGAGTTGCAAATGGAGCTAAACATTTGCAAACAAGCACTAGCAAACCGAGGCGACAACATCATTTCTTCAAAGTCTGAAGTCCCAAAGCCATCTCCGTTTGTTGGAAAACGGGAGTCACGAGCCGTTGATGACTTCATTTGGGAAGTTGAGCAGTACTTTGAAGCCATAGACATCGTTGACGATGGCAAGAAAATCAAGACGGTGACCTCATACCTAAAGGAAACCGCGGCTCTATGGTGGCGACGGAAGCACATGGAGATCGAAAAAGGTATGTGCACCATCAACACTTGGGCTGATTTCGTAAAAGAACTTAGAAAGCAATTCTATCTGGAAAATGCCGAACACAATGCAAAGATTCGGCTACGAAACCTTAGGCAAAAGGGTAGCATCAAAGATTATATCGATGAGTTCACTACCCTTGTGCTTGAGATTCCGGACTTGTCGCCCAAGGATGCTCTCATATACTTTGTAGATGGCTTGCAACAATGGGCCAAAACCGAACTTGAACGACGAAATGTTCAAGACTTATCATCAGCAATCTCTGTTGCTGAAAACTTGCAGGACCGTAATGAAAATCGTTCGACAAGATCAGCAACTACAGAGACTGGCGATGCAAAAGGTGGGGGAGCAAAACCCACCAACCAAAATCAATACCGGAAGAATAATGACCGGGCAATAACGTTATATAACAAAGGAAAAGCCATAAACAAAGGTTGCTTCCTTTGCGATGGGCCTCATGATGCACGAGACTGCCCAAAGAAAGCAAGATTAACAGCCTTAATAAAGACAGGCGATGATGAACCTGACGAAACCGAAGAGGTTCGCCTAGGCGCAATGCAACTTCAAGTCCTCAATGCATTAACCCAACTAACGGGAAAACCCTTGGAAATGGCAAAACAAACTAAACCGACAACCATCGTGGGCAACACAAAGAGACAAGGTCTTCGCTTTGTGAGCATAGAAATAAAAGGAGAAACCCTTAAGGCGTTGGTGGACACCGGTGCTAGCCACAACATTATGTCACTAAGCGAAGCAAAAAGACTCGGTTTAAGGATTACCCCACAAGAGGGTTGGATTAAATCCGCTGATGGAGAACCCATACTGATCGAGGGTATTGCATGGGGCGTAAAGGCCAAGATCGGGGAATGGGCAGGCAAGTTACACTTCTCGATTGTACCAATCGACAACTACGACATCATACTCGGGTTGGATTTCTTTGAGAAAGAAAATGTCTTCCCAGCACCATTTCTAAATACACTTTACATCCTCAAAGGAGATAAAGTGTATGCCACACCCTTGGAGTCCAACACAAGGAACCGAGTCAAAACGTTATCCGCAATACAACTCATGAAAACACGTGAGGCATTTGGGCATCGCAACGAGGACGTTGCGAATTTAGGTGGGGGAGGAGTTCACGCCCCGCATAAATTCAGCTCAAAATTTAGCCTTCTAGAAGTTTCCGGGGCCATCTAGTCGCGTTTGGGGCTGCTCGGAAGGTTCCGGAACAACCCGTATTATTCCAGCAACATGGAGACACTAAGAAGCCCAAAATATCAGCCAAGAAGGGCCTAGAATCCGCTAGAAAGGGCTGGTTACATCATCCATAAAAGTCTGCCATGGAAGGGTCTAGAATCCAGGATAAAATCATGATATTTAGTAACAAATATCTTAGATATTTAGGCATGATATTTTGTAAGGAGTGTTCTAGATATAGAACACTCTAGATGGTGGACAATGAGTATAAATAGGGATCATGGGGGCTCATTTGAGGCATCCCCAAAATACTTGTAAACATCTAGCACACTTGTACTCTCTCTTTGTTAATACAAAGCTTTTATCTTGTATACTTGTGTTCAAGTATTCCAAAACCCAAAATACTTGTAAACTTCCTTGCGATCAACGTTCCCTTTAGCAACTTTCATAACCAAAACCCAACGACACTAAGTCGACTAGGCTTACTTAGACCGTGTTCTAAGGCCGCACGCGAGTTGAACAAGTAATTCCGTGACAAAAAGTTGGTTTCTTTTATTATAGTAGATAGATTTGATGGTTTCTTTTATTATATAGTATAGATTCGGTTAACTTTATACTCAGTATTTCATATCCACCTTTCATTTTGTAGTGTTGTTTGTCACATTTGTAGCGTTAGTTACCGATCCATGATATGAAAACAAGTTATGTTATCGACTTAAACAACCGATGATGTGAACATCTATCTATACTTATAATAAATGAAACCAATATGTGACACGTGTCATTCATTGGAGATACCTATTTTTGGGGTTTTTCGCCTTTCTTTTATATTTATTATTTAGTATATAAAATTAGATTTTTTACTATTATTAGTATTTTTATTATTTATCAAATATATTGATTACTTAAAATTTATATACAAGACTTTATCCAAAATTATATTTATTTAATACACTGTTAATCCAAAATTATATTTATTTAATATACTATTAATCTAAAATAACATTTATTCAACTCGTGTAATACATAGAGTTTTTAAAGATTTAACTTTTTTATTATTTGGTATATAAATTACAATACACGAGTTTCTTAAAAATATAATATTTTTTATTATTTATTATATAAAATTATATTTATTCAATAAAGATATATTGTTTTATTATTTGGTATGTAAAATTACATTTTTTTCAACCCGTGTAATACACGGGGTTATAACCTAGTTAATATATAAACCATTTAGTAAGAATTTATAAAAAGGATATCATGTTAATAGGAGTAGGTTTTAAAGATAAACTATTATGTCTTACTCTCCGTCATCAACTTCCTCAACACTTACACAGAAAAATACAATTTGCTTTTAAATCTAGTTCTTCTTAAATATAATTAACAAGACATATATGCATGAAAACGACGAAGAGTGATGATACCTGTTTAAAGCGAAATGGAAGGGCTTCGTAGGAAAAATACGAACGTCGATTTATGTGAGTATGGCTGAAGATATAGTATTGCTTGTTTTGGTTTCATAAATTCGTGGTGTTGTATCCAAATGAAAAAAAAAATCTAGTTCTTATTTATAGGATTCAATTCCTTCTCATGGAAGGTTTTACTCAACAGATGGCACTATCAAAGGAAAACAAGTTTTCATGACTTAGCTTTCTTGTGACCTCATTTTCATATGAGTACTCAATCTTCCAATATGGTAACTCCACGTATGAGTTCAAGATAATTATAAGAACATATATTTTTAATTTATTTATCTCTTAGGTTATAATTCTTTGGTTTTTCTTTTCTATATAATATAATTTATTAATCCGATAACTTATACTATATTTTGTGAAGTATATATATTTTCTAAATATAAGATTTAGGTGGTTGTGTTGTTAGATTTTGAAAAAAAAATTATTAACCGTTTACTTTTTGTCATAATAACAAGTATTTGTCACACATAACTAATAAAATTTTCTTTTTCGTTACTTGCTTTTATTATATATTTTTTTGTTCATATAACGTTTAAATATATAAAAAATGTGACTTTAAATTCTCTCAAAACTCCTTCCAACATTATATCCGTAATATTTAATACGTTATTATTTATTAGTTTTGTTTAAAAAAATTATGGGTGTTACAAATCTACCCCTCTTAAGAAAATTTCGTTCTCGAAATTGATACAAATATATAGTCATAACATATTAAGTAAACAACTGATTATTATTTCATAAATAGTGCTGGTAACATGGTTTTATATCACATATGTTTTAGGAAAACATAACTTAGCATAAACTTAAACCAGATTTTCTAACGGTATATACATCTGATTAGATGATTTAGTTATTTCTATAGATAATAGATGTGTAGTTTTCTAGGATAGGTTTATACTTATAGCATTTTTCAAAAGTGGCGGAGTAGAAACTTCTCGTCTTCTCTCAAGGTTCTCGACCAATCAATTCATGATGCTTAAGACGTTTCTTTGCTAGCTCCGCTTCCGTTGATGCAATGTCGGTGGTTAAAGCGAACACCCTTCCTCCAGTTGTGTGTGGTACAACACTAGCGGGCTCAGCATAATTCCCGATAACATATCCTTGCGGCTTCGGGCAGTTTTAACCATGTGATCAGATTGTCCACACCTGAAGCAATTACCTGTGGCCTTGAAACAAACACCTTTATAAAATTTCCCACAGGTGTTGCATAACGGACCAGAGTGGTTTTGGTTTTGGTTTTGGTTTGGAGACTTGCGATTGGTTTGATAAGGATGATTAGAAGTGTTAGGGTTCTGATGTGTTTGTTGCCAGTTTTGGTGTTGGGTGTTACTGTTTTGATTGAAAAGGGGCTTGTGATCTCTGGTGGATGAGGTTTGGTTATTCTTGTGAATCTCGTCATATTGTAACTTCATGTCTTTGTTTGCCATTTCCAATTTTTGTACAGCATTTGCAACCTCTGTGATATCCTTAAATTCTTGATTTACAATTAACCACTTGATCTTTTCACATACAGCCCATTTTAGTTTGTCGGCTTGCATCATTGGGGTTCCGGCAGCGGGTCCCATGAAACTAGCCAATCTCGTGAATCGAGCCATAAACTCGACCATAGGCTCATCTTCCCTTTGTTTAATGGATGCGTACTCTCGCTCATATCCTCCTCTACGGGCAGGGGGAAATACAGTTGATAAAACAAAGTTTTGAAATTATTCCACGAAAGTGTAGCCACATAAAAATCTCCTCCTCGTGCATGCTTGACGGTTCCCCACCAACTTTGGGCATCATCTTCTAACTTGTATGTAGCTAGCCTTGCTTTGAACTCATCATTGACTCCCATAACTTCGAAAATCTTTTCGATATGGTTTATCGAGTTTTGTGCCTCTACCGGAACAGTCGTAGAACTGAATGAACGTGGTTTCTGCTTCTGGAATCTTACGAGCCAAGTGTAGATGTCGACAGACGGGGACGTAGTCGTGTTATACGATACATCGTTTTGGGTGGTGAGATGTGTGGTGGAAACGGTGGAGGTAACAAAGGAGGTAAGGGAGAACGTGGAGGCGGAGAAGGTGGAGGCGGTGGAGGCGTTACATTATTCTCTCGATCATGAATATGTTGATCGAAAGTTTGTAGAATATTAGGAAGCATCTTTTCGAAAGCACGCTGAAACGCCTTGTCAAAGCTACGTCGTTTAGAAGACTTTGATTTCCGACGGGAGTGACTTGAATGAGACATCTGAGAGGAAAAGATACATAAGGATGATGAAAATGATTTAGTGGAAGATTAGATTTCCTAGCCCAACGTCTACCCATAATCTCACAGGTCTTAACTTATGTTTTAAGTTTCCTACAGGAAAGAGCCTTTGCTCTGATACCATAACTGTAACACCCCAACCCGGAACGGGCCGACGTGTCACTTTTACAGAGTCAGATAAAAAACATAATTCCATTAATACTTAAATGTATTACAAGGCTTTACAACTTAACAGAAATAGGATATCTAATCCAGTACATTTATTTCTACGGTCTTTTCCAAACACTCGAGCACTCTTCCATATCCCGTCCCAGTAATCTTGATAACCTGACGTAAAGAAGAAAACACAAAAACGTACGTCTGAGCAAAATTTGAAAGTTTTGCCCATTGCGCGGATAAAGGTAAACAAAAGGCTTATTTTATTTGAGAAAAAGGCTAAATTCTTAAAAAATCACTTGTTTTAGCAAAAACGATAAGTTTTCATAATTTAAAATATATTAAATAAGTATAACAAATATTATCATAATATGATATACAGATTTACCCGAAGCCCAGAAGGTTCATTTTATTACAGAGGTTGATACAGGGTAGCTAGCCCAAGTATCCAGACATGAATGGAGTGTGGGCAAATCACACCGACCATTCACCATATATCAGACTTTATTTACTTTTTCCTAGGATCCATCCATACGCCTCTGAACAGAAGTCCGTAGACTAAAACAGAAGATACGCCGTGAACTCAACTCACCGTCACGGATGGTGCCACATCATTTTATGCCACAATGATGGGTCTGTGGTCATCCTCACAGAAAAGGGACTGACTTGGGCAACATAACACATGTACATAACCGTAAACTTGTAAACTTGTAAATTTATAAATGCGTAAACTTTATAAACTCGTAACATTTTTATAATATAAACTTGTTGCATAATTTAAAAATCAGGAATCAGATGCCCGGAGGCCAAATGACATGTATTGAAGGAAGGGATTCTATCCGTACCTTTAACGATGATCACAAAATCGAAATAACTCTTAGATTGCGACGAGACACTTCTCAAAAGCCTACAACGTCGTCGTATCTTAATTTAGACATGCTATCAATCTTCTCACTCGAGAGTTTAAAATATGAGATAACTATACATTATCATATGGTATAAAAAAAAAATTCAGTAAGTTTAAATATTGTTGTAGTTTAACAAAATGATATTTTAAATATACTTCTATAGATGTTACCTATAGTTGTATGTTAATAATAATGATAAGATATAATTATAGTATTATAAATTTACTAATTCTGATCATAAATTTAAAATATATAATTAAGACTTAATAATTATTGTTGTATAAAACCTTAAAAGACAATATTTATAATATTATTACCAGTTAATAAACATAAATTAACACTATTGGCTATATATGATCAATCGACTTTAAAATTGTGTACAAGTGAAACAAACTTATACTTTTCTTTTTCAGTTAACACTAAAATTTTAACTTACTTAAAAATATTATTATTTAGTAATAATGCTCTTGTAAAAAAATTAATATATAAACCATTTAGTAAGAATTTATAAAAAGGATATCATGTTAATAGGAGTAGGTTTTAAAGATAAACTATTATGTCTTACTCTCTGTCATGCCTTTCGGTTTAACAAATGCTCCTGCTGTTTTCTTGGACTTAATGAATAAGGTTTGTAAGCCTTATTTAGACAAGTTCATCATTGTTTTCATTGATGACATTCTGATCTATTCTAAGACGCGAGCTGATAATGAACAACATCTCCGCCTTACAATGGAGCTCCTAAAGAAAGAACAGCTTTTCGCCAAGTTCTCCAAGTGCGAATTATGGCTTAAGGAAGTTCAATTTTTGGGGCACATCGTTAACGAACAATGTATACATGTAGATCCCGCCAAAATCAGTGCGATTAAGGATTGGGATACACCTACTACTCCTACCGAAGTTTGTTCATTTCCGTGTCTCGCGGGTTATTACCGCCGTTTCATTGCAAACTTCTCTAGGATTGCGGTTCCTCTCACTGCTCTAACTCAAAAGAACAAACCTTTTTCAATGCACCTATTCTATCTTTACCTGAGGGCAATGACGATTTTGTCGTGTACTGTGATGCATCTAATTTGGGTCTTGGTTGTGTTCTCATGCAAAGAAACAAAGTTATAGCCTATGCTTCGAGACAGCTAAAGGTATACGAGAAAAACTACACAACTCATGATATTGAATTGGGTGCAGTAGTTTTCGCTCTCAAAATCTAGAGACACTACCTGTACGGTACAAAGTGTGTAGTGTTTACTGACCACAAAAGTCTCCAGCATATTTTCAATCAGATTGAACTTAACATGAGGCAACGACGTTGGGTTGAACTTTTAAACGACTACAATTGCGAAATTCGCTACCATCCTGGTAAGGCGAATGTCGTGGCTGGCGCATTGAGTCGTAAGGAACGTATCAAGCTTCACTGTGTTCATGTTCGATCTGATATTCAAACCCGCATTTCTTAGGCTCAACATACTTGTGATACACAAGGTTTGATGGGTAAGGAATTACCATATCATCTTAAACCTGAGCTTGAACTGAAAGACTTTGGGTTATTTTATTTCATGGACCGTTTGTGGGTCCCAAGTCAAGACAATCTTCGCACCTTGCTAATGGATGAAGCTCATAAGTCTAATTATTCTATTCATCCTGGTGCAGATAAAATGTATAAGGATCTTCGAACCCAGTACTGGTGGCCGGGTATGAAGAAAGACATTGCCTTATATGTTTCCAAATGCCTTACTTGTCTTAAGGTTAAGGCAGAACATCAACATCCCTCTGGATTATTGGAGCAACCAGAGATTCCAGTTTGGAAATGGGAAAACATTGTTGTGGATCTCATTGCCAAATTGCCGTGAACTAAAAGAGGTCATGATGCCATTTGGGTAGTCGTTGATCGTCTAACAAAGTCAGCACATTTCTTGCCTATCCGTGATGATCTATCTGCTGACAAGCTTGCTAAAATCTATGTTGATGAGATTGTATCTCGGCATGGCGTTCCTTTGAACATCATATCTGACAGAGATGCTCGATTCTCGTCTCACTTTTGGAGAACCATGCAATCTGCCATGGGAACCCAACTCAATTTGAGCACAGCGTATCATCCTCAAATGGATGGTCAATCTGAGAGAGCAATCCAGACACTGGAGGATATGCTTAGAGCTTGTGTGATCGATTTTGGTGGTAGTTGGGATTAGCATCTACCGTTGATCGAATTCTCCTACAACAATATTTATCACTCTAGCATCAACATGGCTCCTTTCGAAGCTTTATACGGTCGAAAATGTCGTTCACCGGTCTGCTGGAATGAGATAGGTGAAGCTCAGCTTGCTGGACCCGAACTCATTCTAGAGACTACAGATAAGGTCAAGAAGATTCGTGATAACCTTCAGACTGCTAGAAGCCGTCAAATGAGTTACGCGGATCGACGACGCAAGCCCCTAGAATTTCAAGATGGTGATCACGTCCTACTCAAGGTATCCCCTTGGAAAGGTGTGATTTTGGAAAGAAAGGAAAACTTGCACCACGCTATGTTGGACCATTCAAGATCGTTGAAAGAATCGGAAAAGTAGCCTACAGACTTGAGCTACATCCTGAACTTGGAAATGTTTATCCAACTTTCCACGTGTCCAATCTCAAAAAGTGTTTAGCTGATGAGAATCTCCACATACCACTTAATGAAATTCGTGTTGACGACACGATGAATTTCGTTGAGAAACCTGTGAAAATCATGGACCGTGAAGTCAAAAAGCTCAAACACAAGCGCATCCCAATTGTCAAAGTTCGCTGGGAGTCTAAACGTGGCCCATAATTTACTTGGGAACGTGAAGATCAGATGAAAGCGAAATATCCACATCTATTCTCACAAGTTTCCTCTAAATAAATTTCGGGACGAAATTTCCTAAAGTAGGGGATACTGTGACATCTGTGCTTGTATTCATTGTACAAACTCTGAACAATTTAAATATCAATAAAACAATGCGTTTTGATCCCAATGTTTGTTATTTATGTTTGACATTTTGCACGTTTTTTTATTTTTGATCGATTTTAAACTGTATATCGCTTTCTGGAAAGTTATACGCAAACTGATGTGTAAACGTAATCAGTTTAACGTGACAAACACTCAGGAACAGCAACATAAGCTTAACATACCTTAAATAACCTTTACATAACTTAGAAATAAGTTTTAAAGGGTTTGGTATGGCAAAAACAAGTTTATTCGCTCGCAGGGTCTATTTGCATCAAACTGCAAAAGTCTGCCGTTTCGTATGGCAACGTACAGTCTCGAACATGATCATAAGCTAAACATACCATAAATAACCTTAACATAGCTTAGAAATAAGCTTTGAGTGGTTCGGTGTGCGTAAATACGCTTATTTGATCAAACAGGGACTAAAAGTGTCAAAAACGGCGTAAGTTTGCATTTACGCGCATATCTTACGTTCTGACCACATCCGGACATAATAAAATTTTTGTAGACACTAAAATATTTTATTTTAGTGATCGGAATGCAAAAATACCATTTGTCTCTTAATTTGGATCGTTTTCGCGTCCGTTCGAGTTTCGTCGTAATTAACCGAACAATGTGACCGTACGACCAAACGAACCAACATCCATGATATTTCCAAGCATATTTTGTGTCCCCTATACTTTGACCACCTTGTAGAGCCTTGAAAATGGCTTAACGGGGGTTAAAAGTGCCAAAAATCCGCTTAAATACGTGCAGGGACCAAATATGAGAAATCTGAAACTGTTGCTGACCATACTCTAGGTCGCGGGCCGCGTAGCCCAGCCTCATCTCTTACGCGGGGCGCGATAGAACCCCCAGTAACAGAAAATTCATTTTCATCAGCTGTTTGATAATTCAGGGGCTGTTCTTGCAATTCCTTTGTGTAATGACCAATGTTGCAGAAGTCGGATTAGGCGGCCGATTAATCGGCGCCTAGGGGGTAATCGGTGAGCCATCACCTAAAAAGTTGCAAATCGGTTAAAAAATCGGTCCCAGTCAAAGACGGTCAAAATCGGACCTAGTCGGAGAAAATCGGAAGAAATCGGAGTAAATCGGACTTATCTGACCCAGAAAGTTATACTCACTTAACCCGAAGATGATCACGAGAACCTTACTCTTCTTCTCCAGCAACCTTACTCTTCTTCTCTGATGACCTTAGTCTTCTTCTCCGACAACGGTGACCTTAGTCTTCTTCTCCGACGACCTTACTGTTCTTCTCCCGCGACCTTACTCTTCTTCTCCAGTAGAGAATCATGTATGTAGAATATATTTATTGTGGTTTATGAAAGAGCTCGACTCATTTAGGAGATTAGGCTTTGTGTTTTGTTTTTGTATTTGATGAAGAAGAGATGGGAGTGGGAAACGGCGTATGATGATTAGGCTTATTTAAGTTTGGTATTATAACATATAACCCCCTCCATCTTTATTAGTTTATATTTAGTCCTCATACTTGTGAATTTATACATAAAAATATAAAATTAATGGTATATGTATATAAATTCATAAAATTATACATATAAAGTCCATTCCGATTAATCCCTATTAATCCCGATTAATCCCTAGGCGGTACCTCACCCCCCGACTAGCGCCTAGCGCTTTCTACAACACTGGTAATGACCAAGTTAACACCTCTCCAAGCAAAGTATAGTTGTCATTTACACATGTATGGCTAAGATTTCTTACTTGGTGGCCAAATAAACACTTGTAATGATCTTGTTCATCATCCACAAGTATAAATAGCTTGGCCTTTCACTTGATTCTTTGCTCATTTCTCATTTTGGAACTCTAAGTGGAGGATTTCCTGCTAAGGAGCCACCTACCTGAGTTCTAAGATCATCCTTCTAGCCTTTGAACACCTTGTAAGTGTTCTTTCAAGGCTTAGTAGTGATTTTCAGCTATTTAGAGCTGAAAGTCAAACTGTTTGACCAACAGTTTGACTTTCGGTTTTGACCATCAATTGGTCAAGTCAAAGTTCAATTGAACTTTGCAACATGATTGTAATCACGATGGTTATAATCCTTAGCGATTATACCTACTGATTACCACGTTGGCTAGGTGTAGTGACGAGTCAAAGTTTCGGTCAAAATGCATATTTACGCGCATTTTGCAACGGAACTACTTTTAGGTATCAAAACACTTTGTTTTGATACCAAATCAGTTTTCTAAGTTAGTTAAACATGTTTTAGCATGTTTAACTCGTCACTACTAGTTTAGTGCTTGTTTAGGGTCGTAAGTTAAGCGGTCTCGACAACCGCTTAGACTTTCGAACCCGACCCGTTTGGTCGATCACTAGGATCTGACCAAGCATGTTTAGCGATCATAGTTGCATTGGGAATAACCTCTTAGGTTATACCTTATGATCACATAGGATTGGTTAGTCATTTGTTAAGTAGATTATATGCCCATAGAAAATGACCAAAACGCCATTTTTAAACATAAATCCATATTTTGCATATGTGAACATGTTTTTGACATCTAAACTGATATGGTAACATATTTAGGCATAATTGGGTATGTAAGACTTGACATAGGACATAGATAACCACCTGACCTTAGTTTTACGCAAACGGCGCGTTATAGTAGCTTAAACTACCGTAACGGGTCGAAACGGGTCAAAAGCATTTAGGTAGACTTCCAAATCAGAATGTTAGCTCTATTAAATCATGCCATATGAGTTCAAATACTCATTTGATTTATAGAACATCATTCTATCCTATCTCCCGATTTAGGATCCGATTATTAACGTAGTTACCTATATTAGGTGCCTTGTTGATTCCGTGATCCTTGGAGCTTAATTTGGTCTTAATCCCAAGACTAATAAGCAATGCCAAGTGAGTACATAGTCCCCTCTTTTACCGCTTTCAAATACTTTGGGGTGACACACATGTGCATACTTGTTACTTTCGTGCTTTTCATTGCTTTTATGACATAAACATGCTAGTTTCACCTAGTACACCTATAGTACATGATTTCAACTATGTTTTACTATGTTTGTTGACTGAGCATGCTAGCACATTGATTTCATAAGAAACTTTTGTTGCATATGTTTACTCAGCATATGGACACATTGATTTACATCACATTTATGCTATGTATGTTTACTGAGCATGCTAGCACCATTGATTTCATGAACATTTCTACTATGTATGTTTACTTAGCATACTTAGTACATGGTTTTCACATGCTACATTGGTTATGACATTTGGTATGTTTAATCGGGACAAAAATACATTCATTAACATTGATCACGCCGCTCGGTAGTATGTAATGGTAGCATAGGATTTGACAAATCCCGTTTTCCGACTTCCTAGGTTTGTTTGGAAGTTGGGAATGAAAGAATCCAATATACATAACTTGATAAACCTTTAATTCGTTTAAGGGTTTGTCCAAACAGTCGCAAGGCTTGAATGTATGCGAATAAACATTACTGCATAAATGTTTGTAATCATAAAGCATTGTTTTCTGCAAAACATAACATTTAATTTAAACTTAGGTTTAATCAAAAACTTTGTTTTGTACATTTTCCTATGGGGTTGAGTAAATACTATTTATTCACCATACATGACATTTGTTTTCACATTGACATTATCATATAGTTTGAGTAGATACTTTCTACTTGCTATACATTACATTTTGGTATACATGGCACAGTTTACACATGACATTGAACTTGTTTTACACATAAACCTTTTGACTTTTTGTTTTAAACAAGACATTTTGGTTGATTATTGATAAGTGATTTATATAACGACTCTATGTGTTATATGATAAAAGCATGGTGGATACGCCGCTGGTACTTCCTATATATAAGTGCTTTTATTATATTACACATAGTAGCGTTATCTAAGCCACTTTGACAGGAACAAAGACATGATACATTTTATACAAAAACACAACATTGTTTTACAAATCACGTATTTTATACAAATTCATTTCCACTTGGTTATTTATTTAACCATGCATTGTACTTTTATATCATATGATTTTCTTATCGATTTTCACATGATTTTGTAAAAGAAAACATTTTTCAAGGTTCATGACTACAATTTTTGTTAAAGACTTCTTTTAACTACAAGTCATGAATCCTGCATAAACAAAACCTATGTATCTCACAGGCATTTTTATGCTGACGTACCTATTTTCACATGTGTTTCAGGTGCTAATGCATGATGTTGATTGTGCTACACTTAGGCGGACTTGGGCCTTAGTGACTTAAAAGACAGTTAATCATGTTATGTTTTGTTGAATTCCAAGACAATGTAAACACTTTACTTAATAATACAAAACTTTAATTACCATGGTTGTTGAAACAATAATTCTGTCGCTCCACTCCCCGACGTTTCAGCTGTGGTTTGTTGTTTTACGCGGTCGGGGTGTGACAGTGCATGGTTGCCATATTCCAGGATATGATTGAGAGTTCCATGGAGGTTTTCATGGACGATTTTTCGGTCTATGGTAACTCGTTCGATGAGTGTTTGAGGAATCTTGAGAGGATGTTAAAGAGGTGTGTTGAGACGAAGCTAATGCTGAATTGGGAGAAGTGTCACTTTATGGTGACTGAAGGTATTGTTTTAAGACAAAAGATCTCGAGGGATGGTATCGAGGTGGATCGTGCGAAAATAGATACCATTAGCAGGTTACCTCCACCCACTAGCGTAAAGTTGATTCGGAGTTTTCTTGGTCATGCGGGCTTCTATAGATGCTTCATTAGGGATTTCTCTAAAATCACTCGCCTCATGACCCGTCTTCTAGAGAAAGATGTTCCATTCGTCTTTGACGAGGAGTGTCTTAAGGCCTTCAACTTTTTGAAGGAACAGCTTGTAAGTGCACCTATTCTTATCTCGCCCGATTGGAGCTTGCCATTTGAGCTCATGTGTGATGCGAGTGACTATGCCGTTGGGGCGGTATTAGGACAAAGAAAGGACAAGCACTTCTACCCCATTTACTGCGCGAGCAAAACGTTAAATGATGCTCAAGAGAACTACACCATCACGGAGAAAGAACTCTTACCCGTAGTTTTTGCTTTTGACAAGTTTCGCTCGTACCTCGTTCTCTCCAAGACTATAGTTTTCACCGACCACTCCGCGTTGTGTTTTCTTTTCCAAAAGAAAGACGCCAACCCCTGACTTATTCGGTGGATTCTATTGCTCTTTGAGTTTGATATCGAAATTAGAGATAAGAGAGTGGGCGAAAACGTAGCAGCTGATCATCTTTCACATTTAGAAGACCCTAGGAGAGAGAAGATTAATGAGGGGGAGATAGGAGATACGTTTCCTCACGAGTCGATTGAGTTTGTAGAGGTCGAGAAGGAGGGATTGCCATGGTTTTGTGATTTAGCGAATTATCTTTCAAGTGGTAATATTGTGAAGGGAATGACCACACAACAGAGAAGGAAGTTCCTTAGTGAGTCGAGGAAGTATGTGTGGGATGATCCGTTTCTCTTTAGAATAGGAGGAGATAGGATACTTAGGCGATGTGTGTCACGAGAGGAGGGTTTGAATATCCTTAAATATGTGCATGAAGGTCTAACGAGAGGCCACCATGTTGCATATGCCACCGCACAAAAGGTGTTCAATTATGGATTTTATTGGCCTAACGTACTTTGTGATGCCGTTGAGTTCGTGAAAACATGTGATGCTTGTCAACGAACCGGTAACATTTCAGCCAAAGATGAGATGCCTCAAAAGCCAATCCAAGTGTTGGAGGTTTTTGATGTTTGGGGCATAGATTTCATGGGACCTTTTCCCTTCTCAAAAGGGAATCATTATATACTTGTGGCAATCGACTACGTGTCTAAGTGGGTTGAGGCTCAAGCTCTTCCTACGAATGAAGCCCGAGTAGTATTGAGTTTCCTCAAGAAATTCTTTGCCCGTTTTGGTACACCTAAGGCTTTAATCAGTGACCGTGGTACTCACTTTTGCAACGCATTGATGGAAAAGTTGCTTGCACGCTACGGAGTCACTCATCGTTTGTCTACCGCATACCATCCACATACGAGTGGTCAAGTGGAGAACGCGAATCGCGGTATCAAACGTATTCTAGAGAAAACCGTCGGAAAGAATAGGAAGGATTGGTCCGACAAGCTTGACGATGCATTGTGGGCGTTTCGAACCGCTTACAAAACACCCTTAGGAACCACACCATTTATGATCGTCTATGGAAAAGCTTGTCATCTTCACGTAGAGCTAGAACACCGAGCACTTTGGGCGATAAAAACCGTTAACCTTGATATGACCGAAGCCGCTAGGAAACGTTTCTTTCAAATCCATGAGCTTGAGGAGCTTAGGGATGCGACTTATGCTCGATATTTGGGCATTAAGGAGAAAACGAAAGCTCTATATGATTGTAAGTTAAGGAAGATCAAAGAATTTAGAAAGGGTGATAGAGTACTTCTTTACAATTCGAGATTGAAGTTGTTTGCGGGGAAGTTGAAGTCGAAATGGTCGGGATCGTATATGGTTCGTTATGTGTTTCCTTACGGAGTAGTTGAGATTATGGATGAGTCCGATGGCCGGAGTTGGAAGGTAAATGGCCACCGTTTGAAGCACTATATTGGAGGAGCGATAGATAAGAATGAGATGGAGGAAACTCCTCTCGAAATTCCACCAAAAGCCGCCACTTAGTGTTTTGGGTGAAAACCCAAGTGTACATTTTGTATCGTTTGTATAAGAGTCGTCATTTGAGTTATTTTTGCTTTCTAACAGTATTTTGGTAGATTTTCGGTCTTTGTTTTGTGTCGTTGAGAATTTCGCAGGTTTCGTCACCGCTACGGAACAGAGAAAGCATGAGAAAAGAGGTCCCAGGTATGCTTATTCGATACTTAGAAAATTTTTTGGGAGTTTTGGACGGATGGGAAAGTTTTTGAAAAAAAATTCTAAGGCATGAAAGCTCCAAATTTTCAAAACATTCTGTGAAAAACGGACCTAGACGTAGCGTCTAGGCCCGTCGCGTAGCACCTAGGGGGCCAGTTTTTAATTAGATTGGAAGCGTCGTCGTATGCCACGCCCCCCTGGCATACCCTACGCGTAGCGAGAGGCCCCCCAGGCCAGTTCATTTCGTTTTTTCGGCCTTATCTGCTGCATAATCATTCATCTTCTTCCAAAAACGAACCCTAGCCGCAAATTTCAATCTTTCCACCATATCTCACCCATTTCTCCACCAAATCACACCATTTTTCTTCCTACATCACCATAATCACTTTCCCTACAATTCCCACCATCAATTTCACCCGAAATCGCGATAACCTTTCGCGTTTTCGACAAGTTTGAGCACCACCACAAGTTCAAGACCAAATTTTTCTTGCTAAATCCGACTCCAAGGTATGTTTTCTGTGATTTCTCGTTAGTAGGTAACTTTATTTTCATTTTTATTGTCGGGTCATTCATATTTTAGGTCTAGGGTTTGGGTGTTTCATTAAAGTTGTGATTTTTGATGGTTTGATAATGTTAGTAGGCTGCGGTTGGGTTTGTTTGGGTTGATTATACATAATGGGGCTTGTGGATGGTTCGGGTTGGTTTATTTGCGGTTGTTTGAGATTTGTGGGGTATGTTTGGACATCTAGGCCACGTGTTTGAGCTTTGTGGGGTTTGTTTTACTAACACTAAGAGGTTTTTGTTAAAAAAATAGGTTTTTGAACTGATTTTTACAAATCTAATTAGTTGTCTAAATGAGCTTTTTATTGTATAAAACGTCACCTTGTAGTTTCAAAGTTTCAAACTCTCACTTGTTTAGCCTAAATTTTGGGATATTTTGGCACTTATGCTTAATTGAGGGCAATTAACGTGCCGGGAGGAGATAGTGTACATTGAGTCTTGATTCGTTCGAGTCATCGAGTCTAGTTAGTTTACTTAGAGTTAGAATTTAGAGTTTAGTGTTGGGTTTACTAATATGCATGTACAAGTTCACAACATTTTTCCCGTACTCAATCTCCATTCGGGCAAAGTTTGTGCTTAACTTACGCTTTTGTAAACGGTAACCCATGTTTTTCTTTAATTTTTTTTTTGGTTTCAGTCGCGAACGTAATGCTATACGGCTGTTTCCAAATTTCCAAATTCTAAAAAAAAAAATTTAAAAATTAGTTTTTATTTGTGTGATTCGTAACGCTTAAATCTTTTGTGTTTTGCAGGAACATGTCAGGTGAGGGCTCGTCCAGTAACCCAAAGAAAAGGAAAATCAAATATCGAGGACGAGATCGAAGGGTTTATGCTTGAGTTGAAAGGCTAGTTGATCACCCAGTCTTGGATTTTGAAGAAGACAGTGAAGAAAGGGAAAAGCTAGTGAAATATGTGAAAACCAATCTCCTGGAACATCACACAATTGATTGGGAATGGTTGCAAGGAATGGGGGACAGTGATTGTGTAGCGGAATTGCTTAGGTCGAGACTGATAGCGGCGATGGACTGCCGTTGGCCACAGCATAGAGAGCTGACACTTGAGTTTCATTGTACTTTTCATCACAAAGAGGGTACATTTGCTGAAAAGAATGCGGTTTCGTTTTCATTGGGCAGAAATCTGTATGAGATGATTATTGCTGAGTTTGGAGTAGCTTTGGGTTTCTACACTGAGCGGGAGGTGCGGACAGATGATTTTGTTAATGGGTTGAGAGGTGTATACAATCATGCGCGACCAAATTGCTTGGGTCCGGAGGAGTTGGCTTGATTCTGGGAGACAATTTTTACCGCACCGTTCTCCGGCACGATCTTATCTCTACGGTTCGTGATCCGGTCCATAGGTATATCCTGAAAGTGTTGGCAACTACGATTGTGGCAATAAGGTCGGGTGTGAACAAGGCTAACTGGTTGGATCTCTTTGCCTTGATGTGTATGGTTGAGAAAAGGAATTGGAATTTGGCGAGTTTCTTCGCATAGTCTTGTAATCGGCCTCGCAGAGGGCGAAACCGGGCGGCGATGGATCTTGGGCCATACATTACTAGGTTGGCGACTAATTTGGGTGCTTTCACGAAATATAAGTTGGAGCAGATGAGAGAGAATGTTCCAACGACTTAGTGGAGTGTTGGGGATCTACAGTTAGCGGGTATTTTGTTATATTCGGATCCGCCGGAATGGGAGTTCTGTCGCAACCCCTGTCCCCTATCTGTCCCGGGAACGGGCGGCCGCGAGACCAGATTTAGTGGTACCGGTGTTTATCATTTTGGCAGCGGAAATTACATCAGGACCGTAGTTAGGAAATATTTTATCAGAGTAAATACCACACTTTTATAATATTAAACACGTGGGAAATTCCCAAGTTTTTAGTACACACATTTTTATAGGGATAAACCCTATTTTATTTAATAAAAACATCTTTTTATTCATGTAACTTTTATAGCCACTTTTTCAAGCCTTCAGTGCTGTCCAGCTGGCTTCTATTTGGCTTTCACATTTTGTTACCTGAAACGCGTTTAGAAACATTTAGTTAGTGGGAAATACTGGTGAGTGAATCCCAGTTTAATCAAGAAGAGTTTTATCTTTTAACAGTATTGAGAGCGATTACAATGTTTATATCTACACAATTACTCATTCAGTACTGTCAATCCTGACTGGTGGGTCATATTACACATTGGCTAACTCTTTGTCCAATTGTAACGTGTTCCACATTTTGTATACAAAACCCCAACATACCGGCAGTAATTGAAGAACTACAAAGACTCAATCACTGCTAATCACATTATAAATTATTTAAGGTTTTGTAAAAACAGTTTACAAAAAGGAGATTACTCACATTGCTGTCTTAGGGTTTTCCTTTAGGATTTCCTGGTGATTATCTATTAATTACACAAATGTACACGTGTTAGTATAATAACCCAATATTTACATTAGTAATACCCTCCCCGAGACGGCATTCCAACGACTACGTCGGGCAGAACCACGACAGTCGTTATGGAACCCTAGATCAATCGGGCAGCGTATCTATTATGTAACCGGGGTTATGATACTTACAACGAGGCAGAACTTCGTTATTTAGGGGGGTATACTACCCGAATATAGCTTCTACACTTATGAAATTCGAGAGAGAAAGAAAGATTGAACGATTTCGACTGAACAACCGATCGCATCTATTTATAGTGTCTATCTGACACTTTGTCGCGCCCCGCGAAGGTTGTAGCCAAGGGCTACGCTGCCCGCGAGGGCAACTAGGGTAGGCCCTAGCTTATCCGATTCACCTCCTAGCTCCAACATGTCGCTGCCACGTGTCAGCTCAGGGTGTCGCCCTGGTGACTGGCTGTCGCGCCCGCGTAGGAACATAAGGGGGTCTTTGTGCCCCGCGAGCGACCCCAAAATCTTTGTTTTTATTTTAGTTTTAATTATGTAACGTATTTTAGGCTTGGTTTTCGGATATGGGGTATATTTTAAGACATATAGGGATACTTTAAATATATTAGGGGTGTCGATAATTATTTTGGAGGGTTGTTATATCTTCCCCACCTTGTTTTAGAACTCGTCCTCGAGGTCTACTGGAATAAGTGTGGATATTTCCTTTGCATTTCTGATTCAAGCTCCCAAGTGTATTCTGGTCCTCTTTTGGAGTCTCATTTCACTTTGACCAGAACTAGTCTCTTGTGTTTGAGATTCCTGACTTTCCTGTCTTCAATTTATAGAGGTCGTTCCACAAATTTTAACTGTTCATTTACCTCTATATCCTTAAGAGGCACTATGAGTGATTCATCAGCTAAGGATTTCTTGAGATTAGATGCATGAAATACATCATGTATTCCTGTCATTTCCTCTAGCAGTTGCAGCTGATAGGCTACAGGTCCTATTTTTCTAATAATTTCAAAAGGTCCAACATACCTGGGACTTAGCTTTCCTCTTTTGATGAATCTTACCACTCCTTTCCAATGAGAGACTTTCAATAACACTTTGTCTCCTACCAGAAATTCCAATGGCTTTCGTCTGTTATCTGCATAACTTTTCTGTCGATCACTTGCTGCTTTCAATTGTTCCTTGACTTGAATGATCTTGTCTGTTGTTTCTTGTACTATCTTGGGTACGGATAGTTGCTTTTCTCCAATTTCTGCCCAACAGACTGGCGTTCGACACTTTCGTCCATAAAGTGCTTCGAATGGTGCAGCATTGATACTTGTGTGATAGCTGTTATTATAAGAAAATTTTATTAATGGTAAGTGATCGTCCCAATTACCTCCAAAATCAATTACACAAGCTCTAAGCATGTCTTCCATTGTCTGAATTGTTCTTTCGCTTTGTCCGTCCGTTTGAGGATGGTAAGTTGTGCTTAGATTCAACTTGGTTCCCATTGCTTTTTGGAAACTTGTCCAAAAATGAGAGGTAAAATGGCTATCTCTGTCAGAAATAATTGATAAAGGAATTCCATGTAATGAAACTATTTCATTTACATACAATTTAGCTAACTGTTCCATACTGAAAGTTTCCTTCATGGGTAGGAAATGAGCTGACTTAGTTAGCCTGACTACAATCACCCAGATTGTATCATTACCTTTTCTTGTTTTGGGTAATTTAGTAACAAAATCCATTGTTATCATTTCCCATTTCCAAACTGGCATTTCTAACTGTTGCAACAAACCTGAGGGTTTCTGATGTTCAGCTTTAACTTGGGAACATGTTAGACACTTTGCAACATATGCTGCTATATCCTTTTTCATTCCTATCCACCAGAAATTCTTTCTTAAGTCTTGATACATCTTATCATTTCCAGGATGCATCGTATACTTAGATTTATGGGATTCTTCTAATATACGGTGGCGTAAGTTTCCTAATTTAGGTATCCACATTCTTTTCTTATGGAATCTCCAAATTCCATCTGTTCTTTGTTCTAGTTCCTTAATCATTCCTTTCAACTTTTCAGTATCATCCTTGATTATTGATTCTTGTGCTTTTCTAATCTGTTCATTTAAATCTACTTGCAGATTTAGTTTAAAAGAACGTACTCTTTTTGGTTTTTTCATGATACTTTCGACTTAAAGCATCAGCTACTACATTTGCCTTTCCTGCATGATACTGAATATTACAATCATAATCACTAAGTATCCCCATCCAACGTGTTTGTCTCATATTAAATTCCTTTTGCCCAAAAACATACCTTAAACTCTTATGATCAGTGAAAATGGTAAACTTACTACCGTATAGGTAATATCTCCAAATCTTAAGGGCAAAAATTATAGCTCCTAATTCTAAATCATGGGTTGAATAATTCTCTTCATCATTCTTAAGGTGTAGAGAGGCGTAGGCTATAACATTTTGACATTGCATCAATACACATCCATAACCTAGTTTCGAAGCATCACAATAGACTACAAAGTCTTCCGTTCCTTCTGGTAACGCTAATATGGGTGCATTGGTCAATCTTTGCTTAAGGATTTTAAAGGCTTCTTCTTGTTTTTGTCCCCATTTAAACTTAACAGATTTACAGGTTAATTTAGTTAAGGGAATAGCTATTCTAGAAAAATCTCGAATAAATCTCCTATAATAACCGGCCAATCCTAAGAAACTTCTAACCTCGGTTGGTGACTTAGGGGTTTTCCATTTGGTAATCGCCTCGATCTTTGTGGGATCCACATGAATTCCTTCATGATTGACTAAATGTCCAAGAAACTGTATTTGTTCTAACCAAAACTCGCACTTTGAAAACTTTGCATAAATCTTTTCTTTTCTCAATAAACTTAGAAGTGCATGCAAATGCGCTGCATGTTCCTCTTTGCTTTTTGAGTAAATGAGAATAACATCTATAAAGACAATTATGAATTTATCCAAATATGGTTTACATATTTGGTTCATCATGTCCATAAATGCAGCTGGGGCATTGGTTAGACCAAATGGCATGACAGTAAATTCATAATGGTCATACCTTGTTCTGAAAGCGGTGTTAGGAATGTCCTTTTCCTGTACCTTTAATTGATGATATCCTGAACGTAAGTCGATTTTGAGAAAAATCGAGCTCCTTGCAACTGATCAAACAAATCATCGATTCTCGGTAATGGATACCGATTTTTTATCGTGACTTTGTTCAATTCACGATAATCAATGCACATACGCATTGATCCGTCCTTCTTGTTGACGAATAAGATCGGTGCTCCCATGGCGATGAGCTTGGCTATATGAATCCTTTCTCCAACAATTCGTCTAACTGTTTCTTCAGTTCCTGCATTTCTGCGGGTGCCAAACGGTAAGGTGCTTTGTTAATTGGTGTTGTTCCTGGTAGCAGGTGGATTCTGAATTTAACTTCTCTGTCTGGCGGTAGTCCTGGCAATTCTTCTGGAAATATATCTGAAATTGGGATACTACTGGAATATCTTTCAGTTCTTTTCCTTTAGTGTTAATGATTATAGAAATCATATACACTAATGATCCTTTCCTAGCATAACTGGTTGTTTTCATTACACAGATGAATTTTGTGGATCTAGAGGGCTTATCTCCTTTAATTGTGATCTTTTCACCTCTTTGTGAATTTACTTGGATTGACTTTTAATCACATAAAATACTGGCTTTATTGGCTATTAACCAATCCATTCCTAATACAACATCAAATTCTGCCAGATTCATTGGGTAAAGGTTTGCAATAAACTTTTGATTTAAAATTTCTATTCTTGCTCCCTGCAAGATTTCAGAAATCTTAATGGTTTCTCCATTTGCTGTCTCTACTAGACATCCTTGTGGGAGTTTAGTTAATAGTTGATTGAGAAGTTTGCAAAATGAAGTATTAATAAAACTTTGGTTTGCACCAGAGTCAAATAATACCTTAGCAAAAACATCATTAACTAAAAACGTACCGGCGATCACATCCAGGATCATCTTTGCTTCTTCTGCAGTCAGAACAAATGCTCTAGCATTTTTAGTAGTCTTATTGTTCGTGGCTGGAGCTAGTGTTGGACAGTTTGGCTTAATATGACCTTGTTTTCCATAGTTGTAGCATATCCTGTTGTTAGGCTTCTTCCTGCAGTCTTCCTCCTTGTGTCCAGATATTTTTGCAAAAAAATGCAATATATAGAGCATCTTCCAGAATGCTTCCTTTTGCAATACTTGTAGTAGGGTGCAGAAGTAGAACCTACATTTTTCCCACGGTTGGAATTTCCATAACGAAATTCTTGGGTAAGTTTCTGAGCTAGGTTCCTCCTCTGGTTTTCTTCTTGTGTACGTACTAACTCATCAGTCAAGGTGTTTGCTAGTTCTACAGCTTCTTCTATGGTTTGAGGTCTAGCTGCCTTGACTACATGCCTTATCTCACTGATTAATCCCCAGATATAACGGGAGATTAATACTGGTTCAGGTGATGCAAGGGTTGGCACTATTCTAGCATATTCAAAGAATAAAGTAGTGTAACCCTTACTATCCACTCCAGTCATCCTGAGGTTTAGGAACTTATTTGCTATCTGTTCCTTTTCATTGGGAGGGCAGAATTTTCTTTCTACCATATTTTTAAATTCCTCCCATTCCATCTTGTAAACCCTGTCACTTCCCCTAGACTGGAGGATAGTGTTCCACCATTCTAAGGCTGAGTTTTTAAACAGATTGGAGGCAAACATTATCTTATCTTCTTTTGCGCACTTGCTTATTTTTAAGACTGCCTCAGCCTTTTCTATCCAGGTAGAGCCGCAATGGCCCCTTAATTGCCCGAGAATTCTATTGGTTTACAAGACCATAATTCTTTATAAGAACAACCATAAGACATGGTTCTTCTTCTTTTAGGAATGAGCACTTGAAGTAAGGGTCCATTGTTTATGCTGTGTTCAGGTTCAGTGGGTCGTAGTTGGTTTGGTATGTTATGTTTGATTTAGGTTGATGATTGGAGCCGCTTTCCGTTCGTGTGAGAGAGAGTTTTGGTATTGTTTGCTGAGCACGTTCGGTATTAGAGGGCACTTATGGAATAGACTGGCACGTTGACAGTCTCATAT
>JARYGA010051351.1:0-41175 GCA_030545235.1 Helianthus tuberosus
ATTAAATAAATCAAAAACAAGAATTATAGGGATGAGGCGGGCCGCGTAGACCCATCCCCACATCTCACGCGGGCCGTATCAAGACTGGAGTTGACTCCGCTGATTTTTTAAGTTAAAGCGGGCCGCGTAAGAGTCTTTGATAGTCGACGAGGGCCGCGAGAGATCGTGAAACGCGGATACACCCAGAGGCCGACACGTGTTGTCATCGTGGCGGTCTAGAGAATGACTGAGCTAAGCTATTAGGTTGACCGTGCATTGACGCGGGCCGCGTAAAGCTTAGCCTTACCTTACGCGGGCCGCGACAGGACCAGATTACACAACTATAAATAGCAGGCTTCGGATTTCACTTTCAATCGTTCATTCTTTCTTTCAATCTCGAAATTCTGTAGTAGAGACATAATCTTCGGGCATAATACCCCCTAATTAGCGAGGTTCTGCTCCATTGTAAGTATTATAACCCCAGTTTCGTAATAGATACGCTGCACGATTGATTTAGGGTTCCGTAACAACTGTCGTGATTCTGCCCGACGTAGTTGTTGGAATGCCGTCTCGGGGAGGGTATCATTTATATTCTTTAAAGGGTTATGATACTAACCAATGTACATTTATATAAATTATAGATTATATCCAGGAAACCCTTACGAGAAGCCTAAGATAGCAAAGTGAGTAATCTTCTTTTTGTGTCAACTGTTTTATAAAACCTCAATTGTTTATATCATATTACCAGTATGTGAGTCGTGTAATTCTTCAATTATCACCGGTATTATGGGGTTTTGTATACATTACTTGATAACCTTCACAATTGGACGACGAGTAGCCAATGTGTGATATGACCATAGCCATAGATACGGTCGAGTGGCAAGTACTGAATGGGTAATTGTGTAGATATAAACATTGTAATCGCTCTCAATACTGTGGTAATTGATAAAACTCGTTTTGATTAAAATTGGGATTCACTCACCAGTATTTCCCGCTGACAAAATATTTTTAAAACATGTTTCAGGTAACACAATGTGAAAGCCAACTGGGAAAAAGCCAGCTCGAGAGCACTGACGGCTTGGAAAATAAGTGGCTATAAAAGTTATCTAAAACACGATGTTTTAAAATTCAATAAATAGGGTTTGTCCCTATGAATGTATTGTAATAAGAAACTTGGGTTTTGCCCATGTGTTTATAAATATCAAGTATGGTGGTTTTACTCTGATAAACATTTCCTAACTACGATCCTGATGTAAATTCCGCTGCGAGACTAAACAAACTGATACCACCAAAACTCTGAGCTCACGGCCGCCCGTTCCCGGGACAGATAAGGGATCGAGGGTTGTGACACCCTAGTTACTCGATTTGTCGACCAAGTCCAAGTTAATAACCTTGGTTGATCCGATTACGAACCATCTGACATTTTTGATCAAATTTTTCAACTTTTCAAAAATACAAGTTTCAACTTAATGAACTTGTTCAGCTTTTAGATTCCTAACATTTTTATATTAGCTCCAACCTAGTCTATTCAAGATCTCTCTCTGCATCTCAGAATCTGAAGATCAGCTCTCCGACACTGGTTTGTCGAAAAGAACGCAGAAATAAAATCTTTTTGTATTTTAAAAACTTTATATCAAAACACACTTAAAATCTTTTTGGGTTTTAATCTGAAAATGAAACAATACGCTATTTACAAACATATTTTTGTGAGTTGTGTTAGAAGATCATATCAGCTACCGACGAGTCATAAGCATCGTTGAGCATTTAACACACTAAGTTTAAACAATTCACCTAGATTGTCAGTATAATTGTTGTGACAACCCTCATAAATCCAGGTATCCGTACAACTTAATTAATATTGATTAGTGCTTAATGACTGTGCTTAATTACAACTGATGACTTAAACTGCTTTCTGATTTCTGTAACATACATACATGTGCATCACATATTACATACTGTTACATCATTTTTACATACAAACCTTTATTGACATACATGATGCACAAAGCACAGTTAGCACAGTTAGCGGATAACTCAGAAAATGCTGACGATATTCAGTACATAGATAGACAGTGTTTTGAGACCCAGTATGAGCCAGAGACAAGGTACTACACTAGTATGGTGTGTAGGGAAGTAAGGACCATAAAACTGCGTCACTAGGTGATAGTTTAAGTGCCGGAAAGTGCCTAAAATCCACTAAAAGTGCAGAATTCTGCACATTTCAGCAAAAATCAGCAATTTAATGAGCTAGTAACATGCAAAAATATGGCAAAATGGTCCTGTATACTTTCCTAAGTGTCGGAAATTAAAAGTGTCACAAAAGGTTACATAAAGGACACTATACGGTATAACTTAGCACTTTAACGAACCGGTATCTAACCGAACAACCGGACACTACCCGGAACACCAAAATATTGCTAAAAGCTTTGTTTTTATTTTTCTGAGCTAGTTATGGTTCCCAAACACTCTAACATACTATATAATGCATGATACACTTAAAACGCTAGACTTTACATTTAACTTCCAACTAATTAACCTACTTATCATCTAAAATTACATTTACCCCCCCCCCATGCTAGTAATCGGTTATGGATGGCCCCACCATAATCCTTACAAGATTTCACTAAATCTCCTCTTGATCTTCTCTTGGATTTGATTAAATCTTGCTTGTACTTCTTGAGACATTAGAACCATTGGATAATAGGGATTTGTGGTTATAAGTAGAACTCTAGATCACACTTCATCTTCATCACCACAACTCTCTCACTCTCTTCCTCTCCCCACTTCGGCCGAACCCCCATCCAAACACCACCATTGTTTTCATTTCAAGTTCATGCAATCCAAGATCATCTCAAGGTGTAACAAGGTATTTTAGGAAGCTCGATGCTCACGGATCTTGAAGGACCTCACCCGTTTGCTTTTATCCACCATCTTTGTCGCCTCCAACATCTTGTGTTCTTCCCTAGCTTAGAGCTAGTTATAAGACTCTCTTAACCCTTTGTTACTTCTATTTTAGTTGGTTAAAAGATATATTATGTTGTAAATCACAAGAACATTAAAAGACATAAACATGAATCTTGAACATAAGCTTACATATGATGAAATATGGATGAAATGATGTTGTTTAGTATATGTATGATGTTTGATTATTGTTTACTTGAGATTGTGATGATGATCATCACAAAGAGCTTGCTAGATTGTGATTAAACACATGATCTAGCAAGTTAGAGGATGATTATGTGTTAACACAAGAAGATCATCCTCACATATAAACATGAACTTGATGAATAAAATGATTTCTTATAAAATGATAAACAAAGTGAATTGATAGTCTTGTGGATCCAAGATTTGTGAATGATTTTCCAATAAAACCAAGTTCAAAATATGATTTCTAATAGAACTTGGTTTTTATTTAAACCTACACTATTTTTAGTAGTAAAACAAGTGTGTAAACACTTATGAAACAAGAAGATCTAATAAATAAACATTTTTGTAGAATATGTTTACAAGTTGTAAACACCTAGTTTCTTTAAGAATGAGATTTTTAAATGAATAAACACACTTTGAAGGGTAACTAAACCCACTAAACACTTTACCAAGTTACTACAAGTTTTTAATAAAAGTTCAAGTTCATGTTGTTATGTAAATTGTATAGTTTTTGCACTTGAGAAGTGTAAGTTGTTTAAGGATTGATTATTGATTGTTGTGATGATTTTTGAGAAGAAAATGATATGCTTAAATAGCATGGACACCTCCATTTTTAGGGGACACCTCCATTTTTAGGGGAAACGATGGCAAAATTTTCTAAAAATATAAACACTTAAAGAAATATTTTCTAACAAATATTTACTAGTGTATTTTAACTTTGGTTTTCAATATAAACTTTGCCATAATTTTTGTAACAAAAATACAAATATTGGAGGTTGGTTTTATAAACAAAAATGAATAAATATGTATTTAGAACATATATTTACATTAAAGACACTTGTGTGAATATTTGTATACTTGGTGAAATAGTTATATTATTTTAGAGTAAAATATTATAACTTAACAAGTACCATGAAATTTACAATCCAAAATAATACCAAAAATCACAAGGGATAAATATATAAGTTACACACTTAATATTGTGAAACCGAACGCAAGAACATAACTTACAAAATATTCCGGAAAATACAGTTACAAATATATTCTTGGTAAATATTATTTTGGATACAAGTAAAGGAAATATGATTTTTGGGAAAAATATATATTTTCTGGACAATACATTATTTTTGGAAGAAAATACGTTAGTATATATTTTCTAAAGTGAAACTTGAAAATATATTAATTTGGAACTTCAAATACAAGAATACGAAAATACATGTATAAAATACCCCCATCCTTGGGAAGGAAATACGAAAATAAATACTTGAGAAGTATTGTACAGAATAATATTAGAGACATAATAGAAACGTAACTCAAAAACGTTAAACTCTAAGCCAAGGCACGGCCCGTTCGTCTAATAGACATAGTACATTGTAGGGAGTCGTATTTGCTGAGGAGATTTGGGTTACACATACTGAAGACGCAATACAGTGAGTTCATGTCCCCCTTTTCTTTTAACTGTTTTCAGTTTTATAACTTCGGGTGAAATACATGCTACGATTATTTACAAACATTCTATACATGGTATGGTTAGCTTAAGGAGGGTTTACTGCTGGATCATGTGAAAGGTGGGTATGACACTTAAGGCCATTAATCCTCATTGTAGGACCGAGGGACATGAGTGATAGATCTATTTGGGTGTAGCGAGCCCACACCCATGCGGACCAGGGTGGCCCATGTGGTGACTATGTCTTCTTCCCGGAGACAAGCTTGCTAGGTTTGAGTTTTCCTGCACCATTTCACACATGCCATTGGCCTTGCAAACCATTGGTGATCTGTTTTTCCTTATTGCTACATACCAGGGACATACATACATACAGACATACTTTAAAGGTTTATTTATACACATACACATGAACTCGCTCAACTTTTGTTGATATTTTTAAACTACATGTATTTCAGGGAACTAAGTGGATTTAGCAGGTGTCTGCATGTTTTCAAGCTGCGTTATAATAAAAGATGTCATCCAAGTCTTTAGGGTTTAGGAGATGTATCTTACTCCTGGACGAGATACATGGTCCTAAGCTCGGGTTGGTTTAAGTTATGTTGTCGAGTCTTCGTGAACTCCTTAAAACTTGTTGTGGTTTGTAACTTAAATTGGTGTTGATGTTTCAAACAATTATGTTATGGTATTTTCAAAACTTAATTTTTATGGATGAATATCTTTTGGTTTTATCATATAGCACTGTTGTGATTGAATGCTATGGTATTAAGAAGTCACACCAATAACCACGCTTCCGTAAAAGTCAGGGTGTGACAATTGTCCACTTAAATTCTCACACAAAGTTCAACTGATCCAAGACACGGGACTAATGTTTTAAGTACTTAACCTATTCGCGTGTCCCACCTCAGAATATACCCTCGTATCCAGATTCCCCATATTCAGTCTTACAGGTGAATATACTATAACGATATATGTTCTCTGGTTAGTGTGAAACCATGAGAGCTCAGGTTAGAACTTCCGTTCAGATAGAGAGATGATGGCTCGACTTTAGGTGTGTCCCACTTAGGGATCTTCTTTACAATAGCACTTGATTTGTATCTTTTGTTATTTTATCAATTTTTATGCTGAGGGAAAGCTTTATTTAAAGCGCATAAAGTATTATACGAGGACTAGGTCATTGCTTTCACAATATCAGAAGTCCTGGTATAATACCCCAGATATCACTAAGTATAAAAACCTAGTGTCTCAGAATTAGGCAATCTTTCAAAAAAGATTTTGAGGGTTACCCATATATCCGAGAGATGTTCCCCACGAGATAAGTAAGATATAGTATTTATGTTTATATCCCGAATTCAATTTACTAAATGTGTAAAAACCTACCGACACATCATCAGTGAGACCGTTTATGTCACACCCCCAAAATCCACAAGCGGAGTATTACCGCAGGAGGCGTGACTGACTAGGATCCAACCACAAATCATATTGAACAATGTAATTAAATAAATAAAAGTCCAACCACACAATATAATTGGTGTTCAAAACAAGTTGATCAAATTCAAGTTATCAGCAGAAGCATAAAGTTTAAAACCAAAGTATAAGTATAAAAGTTCAAATGTTAAACATGGAACTCAACAGTCCATGTCCTACAACGACTCCTGCTCCCCTGCAAGCTCCAGCTAAACATTTAATGACCTGCAAGGCATGTAACAACGAGTCAACAACAAAGTTGAGCGAGTTCACAGTTGGTTATCCAATTTTAAGTTGTTTCAAAAACCACGAGTTCATTCAAAACCATAAGTTATCCAATTCATTTTTTTCCAACCCATAACTAGTGGGGGCTACCCCATGTTAACCACTAGACCGTTACCATATCGACAACTGACTGGAGTATCTTGTGCCCTACGTCAATGTCTATCATCATTGACTAAGTGCCTAGATCCATTAGTCCACTCCCGTCCTCTGCGGCATGGTGTGAGGCTTGTCAAACCTAATAGCGCTATTTAACTAATGACCCGCTCGCCATTGGCCCGGCGATTAAGTCGATATAAAAATGAGGGACTTAATGATAGAGTTTTGTCTAGTAAGTTATATGTTGTCATCCTTCCCAACGAGGATGGAGGTACGTAATCTACCCAAGGAGAATACACAGGTTTAATGTTGTCATCCTTCTCAACGAGGATGGGGGTACATATTCTACCCAAGAAGAATATGCAGGTTCTGTTTTAGTTTCTTAACCCATTCCCAAACCACCGGGAATCCCATGCCTTATAGAAATGTTGAACTCACCTTGGTTTGCTCGGTTTGTTAATCTGCTTGTTCACAGTTAATCAGTCAAAGCCTATAGTATGCATACATACGTAATCAGTTTACATTCACAAGGCTCACGTATAATATGCAATCACAGTGTGAATTCGAACATCTTAACAGTCAATCAACACGTACAGATTTAAAGTTCACATGTTTCGTAACAGGACTTAATAGTCAAGTATGCTAATCAACGAATCATGTTTCCTCATGCATAACTGATACCCTCAACAGACAAAGGTCGGCATATAATCACACATTATCATACTTGTACCAACTACATTCTGTTTGTGAAATTCTGACCCACGGCGAAACCTCAAGGCGACGAAACCTCAAGGCCTTTCATCGATCAGTTGGGTGACGAAACACCAAGGTGTTTCATCGTCATAAGGATGGCGAAACTCCCTGGAGTTTCGTCGACAGTGAAAGTGGCGAAACCCCCAACAGTTTCGTTGATAATAAGTGTGGCGAAACCCTCAGGTTTCGTTGAAAATATTAACAGTTTCAATCATTTGCCTAAACTACTCCCGTAAATCCCGTAAACACTTCCCAATTTCTCCAAAGCAGATCAAACAAGCAACCCTAAACATGAACCCTAGATTACCAGATCATCAACATGCGCATATCCATATCATCAATCCATTAACTATACATAACAACTGATGACATACAATATCAACATCAAACAGGAACATCAACTCAGTGAATCATGAATGAATACAAATCATACAAGTCTTCAATCTGTAAGTTCTAATCCAACGAACTAACAACAGAACATCAAACCCTAATTGACAACATATAAAGGTACAATCTCTAACAAGATCCTAACTCACAGTGGCCCTCTATCATCACCCCAAACAATCAAACAGTAAACAAGTAAGTCTAATCAGGTAATTGCACACTAACCAATTTCGAGATGAACTAGCAAGAATTCGAGAGGAGGTGATGGTTGCCGTCGGGTTTCAAGGGAAGAGAGGTTAGGGTTTCGCTATCATACGGTTATGCGAATATATAAGAAACTGGGTAACATGGCCGACTCGTAACTGGGCCTTGCTTGGGCCGCGGGCCCAACTGGTGAAACTCCTAAGTTTCGTCGATATGTACATGACGAAACCCCTAGGTTTCGTCGAGGGAGAGGTGGCGAAACTCCCAATGTTTCGTAGAGATGGTTTGTGGTGAAACACCTAAGTTTCATCGAGTATGGTTTTGATTGCAAACAGTTCAAAAGTTTATAAAACCAAAAATCCTAATCACATTAACACAATATCTCAAACATATAATTAAACGTGTACAATTACAAAGCAAACAAGTTATGCAAACATAATTGTGAAGCAAATAACGTGTCGAGGAAAGACCTTGAAAACTCGGGTTGTCACATCATCCCCAACTTGAAAGAAATTTCGTCCCGAAATTTAGCACGTGGTTACTGAGGAAGCTAGTTAGGTTGCGTGGTTTCCTGGTTTTCCTGGGGTGTCACATCATCCCCCCGTTGGTTTGGAATTTCATCCTGAAATTCCGCAGTAGCTTCAACCTCAGTAATGGTTGCACTTTTCTCGAACAACTAGGGATACTTGTGTTTCATTTGGTCTTCTCGTTCCCAGGTAAACTCTGGGCCACGACGGGAGTTCCAACGAACTCGAACAAGAGGTATCCTGGTACGCTTGAGAACCTTAACGTCTCGGTCTGTAATCTCTACAGGTTCTTCGACGAATCGCAGCTAATCGTCGATAGTGAGTTCCTTGAGAGGAACTATAAGGGTCTCATCTGACAGACACTTCTTCAGATTTGACACGTGGAATACGTTGTGAACTCCACTGAGTTCTTCGGGTAGGTTCAGTCTATAGGCCACTTTTCCAATTTTCTCAGTGATTTCGAAAGGTCCGACATATCGCGGATTTAGTTTGCCTCGTTTACCAAAACGAACTACACCTTTCCAAGGTGAGACTTTAAGTAGTACTCGATCCCCTACCTGGAACTCGAGTGGTTTCCTTCGCTTATCAGCGTAGCTTTTCTGGCGGTCATGAGCTGCCGCCATTCGTTGTCGTATCTGAGCAATATTTTCTGTCGTATCGACGACGAGTTCTGGGCCAGTGATTTGGCTGTCGCCAACCTCTGCCCAACAAAGAGGTGATCGGCACTTCCGTCCGTACAATGCCTCTAATGGAGTAGCCTGGATACTGGTGTGGTAACTGTTGTTATACGAAAACTCCACTAACGGGAGGTGTCTTTCCCAGCCGTTACCAAAGTCGATTACACATGCCCGCAGCATGTCTTCAAGGGTTTGGATGGTGCGCTCAGACTGCCCATCCGTCTGCGGGTGATATGCTGTACTCATGTCTAGACAAGAACCAAAAGATTTGTGCATCGCTTGCGACAACTCAGAAGTAAAACGCGCATCACGATCAGAGATAATAGAGGTTGGCACCCCGTGCCTCGAGACTACTTCCTTCAAATAGATGTCTGCTAGAGTAGAAAACTTATCTGTCTCCTTGATAGCCAGAAAGTGTGCAGACTTTGTCAGTCGATCCACTATCACCCAAATGGTATCGTTTCCTCGTTGAGATCTAGGTAAGCCAGTAACGAAATCCATGGAAATCTGCTCCCATTTCCATGTCGGTATCTCTGGTTGTTGAAGTAGGCCTGATGGTTTCTGGTATTCAATCTTGACCCTATGTCACGGCCCCCGTCCCGGTTTGACCCGGTCCAGGAGCCCCGGGATAGAAACCCGTGGTATTTATTAATTGAGTTGTCAGCGGAAGATTTACAGGATCTTTTAAACTTGAAAATGCCCGATTATTTTATTTCATAATGCGGGATAAACCCCGTAATTTACAATAGAGGAATTTCATGAGGAAATTCCCTGATTTACAAAACATGTTTATTCGTTTTATTGAGCCACCTTTTCAAGCTTGTTAGTGCCCCGTAGCACGTTTTCCTTGATTCACAGCAGGTCACCTGAAACATGTTTTTAAAAATATTTTATCAGCGGGGAAATACTGGCGAGTCACTCAAGTTTAATAAAAAGATACATTAGTTATAGATTACAGCATAAGAGCGATTACAATGGCTTCTATCTTATTTTTATCTGGCGCCGTGTCACCTGGTGATGATGGTCATACCACTATTGGGTCCTTTCACCCAAGTAGTGATGATTTTCACTGTTAGGATTTATTAGCCTAACCGTGAGAAATTTAGTAATGTGCACAATACCCCACTAGCCAGTGATTCAAGATAACCATGACTTAATCCCTGTAATTATAACTTTTGAAAATAATTGGAGTATTGTAAAATACTGTTGATAAAAGAGAATGACTCACATTGCAGATTTAAACGGGCAGAGTTTAGCCTACTGATTAGCCTTGTAACCTAATTTAAATAACAATGCACACGAACTAGGTCAGTAACTAATACAGCATTTACGATAACTCACGAGATTAAAACCCTCACAACGAATGACAAAGTGCAATACTTAAACATCCATCGAATTCACGACGAATGACACAGTATGGCCCTAATGTGGGCAGCACTAAAACATCCATCGGATAGTTTCAATCGATCGGACATTGAATCGTAGCAGCGATCGAGTTATTACCCTGTTATCGTAGCAGAGGTTCGGGATTATAACTACTTTTGAACAAAACAGCGTATAAGTGAGTGTACATAACGAAATTTAACGTCGAAACAAGCAATCAGTGCAAGTCCCAAGCCCCTGGATTTATAGCCCGATTTGGACCCGCCCGCGTGTCGCGACAGGATCTCCTGCACATGTCGCGCATCGCGGGGAAACCCAAAGTAGGCTAGGCCTGCTTTGTCAGCTGGTTAGCCCTGCTGAGTCGACAGTTTTTCAATTTACGTGTTTTATAACCGTTTTCGAAGGATAATTATAATTAGGGAATACCCCCCTTGAGTTTTAGGGGCCCTGATCCTAATTTCAACGGTTCTGAAAATTTTAGGGTTTATGCAGTATCACTTGGGGGGTCCCAATTAGGATTTCCTATTGGATATAAATAAATAAGAAGTAACAATTTTAATGAGAGTTGTTACATCCTCCCCACCTTAATAAAAATCTCGTCCTCGAGATTTACTGGAACAAGTAGGGATATTTCCGCTTCATTTCTGATTCTAGCTCCCAAGTGTATTCAGGTCCTCTCTTTGAATCCCACTTGACTTTGACCAGCACTAGTCGATTGTTTTTGAGAAACTTGACCTTTCTGTCTTCTATCTGTAGTGGCTTCTCAACAAATTTTAACTTTTCATTTACCTCTACATCTTGAAGAGGTACTACTAGGGATTCGTCAGATAGACATTTCTTGAGGTTGGATAAATGAAATACGTCATGTACCCCGGCTAGCTCTTCTGGTAGCTGTAAATGATAGGCAACTGGTCCTATACGCTGGATTACTGGGAATGGTCCTACGTATCTTGGACTTGGTTTTCCTTTCTTACCGAACCGAACTACTCCTTTCCAAGGAGAAACTTTCAAGAGTACCTTGTCTCTAACTTGAAACTCTAGTGGCTTGCGTCTATTGTCTGCATAACTTTTCTGGCGATCTCAAGCCGTCTTTAGTCTTTCCTTGATTTGAGTGATCTTGTCGGTAGTTTCTTGTACAATTTCGGGTCCTGATAATTGACTTTCTCCTATTTACGCCCAACAAACTGGAGTTCTACACTTTCGTCCATACAGTGCTTCAAACGGGGCAGCTTCAATACTTGAATGATAGCTATTGTTATAGGAGAATTCAATTAAAGGTAGGTGGTCGTCCCAGTTCCCACCAAAATCTATCACACATGCCCTGAGCATGTCTTCTAGGGTTTGGATCGTCCTTTCACTTTGTCCGTCTGTTTGAGGATGGTATGCAGTGCTTAGATTCAGTCGGGTTCCCATGGCTTCCTGGAAACTTGTCCAGAAATGAGAAGTGAAACGACTATCCCTATCCGATACAATGGAGAGTGGGACTCCATGTAAGGATACTACTTCGTCTACATATAGCTTGGCTAACCTTTCCATGCTAACGGTTTCTTTCATGGGTAGGAAATGAGCTGATTTGGTTAATCGATCCACAATTACCCAAATTACGTCATTACCTTTTCTAGTTTTGGGCAACTTAGTAACAAAGTCCATTGTTATAAGTTTCCATTTCCATACAGGCATTTCTAATTGTTGAAATAGTCCTGAAGGTTTCTGGTGTTCTGCCTTAACTTGTGAACAAGTAAGACACTTAGAAACATATCTAGATATATCCTTTTTCATACCTATCCACCAGAAATTATTCTTTAAATCTTGATACATCTTATTGTTTCCCGGGTGTATGGTATACCTAGATTTATGTTCTTCCTCTAGAATCTTATTTCTTAATTCTCCTTGCTTAGGTACCCAAATCCTTCTTTTGTGGAATCTCCAAATTCCATCACTTCCTTGCTCTAATTCCTTTATTCGTCCTTTCATACCTTCAGCATCATCCTTGATAGCTGTTTCTTGAAGGTTTTTCAGTTGTTCCATTAAATCTAACTGTAGATTTAATCTAAGAGCACGAACTCGTCGTTGTTTCTCATGATACTTACGACTTAAGGCATCAGCAACTACGTTTGCTTTTCCTTCATGATATTGAATATCACAGTCGTAGTCGCTTAGGATTTCCATCCATCTCCTTTGCCTCATGTTTAATTCTTTTTGCCCAAATATGTATCTTAAGCTCTTATGATCTGTATAGACAGTAAACTTACTTCCATACAGATAGTGTCTCCAAATCTTAAGGGCAAAAATTATGGCTCCTAATTCTAAGTCGTGAGTCGTATAGTTTTCTTCGTGCTTTTTCAATTGCCTTGAGGCATACACAATTACCTTCTTGCGTTGCATTAATACACATCCTAATCCTAGCTTTGAAGCATCGCAGTATACTTCAAAATCCTCTGTTCCTTCTGGTAAAGCAAGAATTGGGGCATTTGTTAGCTTTTGCTTCAAAATCCTAAAGGCCTCTTCTTGCTTAGGTCCCCATTCAAACTTAACCGATTTACAGGTTAGCTTAGTTAATGGTACAGCTATTTTGGAAAAATCCTTAATAAACCGTCTATAGTATCCGGCTAATCCTATAAAACTTCTAATTTCCATAGCTGGTTGCGGAACCTTCCATTTGGTGATTGCTTCTATCTTAGTAGGATCTACATGAAAGCCTTCGTGATTCACCATGTGACCTAAAAATTGCACTTCTTGCAGCCAAAATTCACACTTCGAGAATTTGGCATAAAGCTTCTCTTTTCTTAACAATGTTAAGAGTGCATGCAGGTGCTGACAGTGCTCGTCCTGGCTTTTGGAACAAATAAGTATATCGTCGATGAAGACAATTACAAATTTATCCAAATACGGTTTACAGATTCTATTCATCATGTCCATAAATGCTGCAGGAGCATTTGTTAACCCAAAGGGCATGACTGTAAACTCGTAATGACCATACCTAGTTCTGAAAGCAGTTTTAGGTATGTCTTCTTCTTGTACCTTCAACTGATGGTATCCGGAGCGTAAATCTATCTTAGAAAAGTATCTAGCTCCTTGTAATTGATCAAAGAGATCATCAATCCTAGGTAATGGGTATCGATTCTTAATTGTAACCTTATTCAATTCCCGATAATCGATACACATTCGCATCGACCCATCTTTCTTCTTCACAAACAACATTGGCGCTCCCCATGGGGATGAACTAGGTTGTATGAATCCTTTGCTTAATAATTCATCTAATTACTTTTTCAATTCTAGCATTTCGGTGGGTGCTAATCGATAAGGTGCTTTGGCTATCGATGTAGTTCCAGGAATTAGATGAATTCTAAATTCTACTTCCATATTGGGTGGTAATCCAGGTAGTTCTTCTGGGAATACCTCTAGGTATTCTGATACTACTGGAATTTCTTTGAGTTCCTTACCCTTAGTGTTAATGATTACCGAAATCATATACACTATTTCTTGTTTTCTTGAATAGCTGGCCAACTTTTTTACTTAAATGAATTTTAGTGGCTTTCGTGGCTTATCTCCTGTAATCATCACTAATTCTCCTGTGGGTGTATGAATTTCTATGGAATTCTTATCACAAAGAATTCAAGCATGGTTGGCTACTAACCAATCCATTCCTAATACTACATCGAATTCGGCTAAATTCATAGGTAACAGGTTTGCAGAAAATTTATGGCCTAATAGTTCTATCTTTTCTTCTCGCAAAACCTTATCTATGTTAACAGAATTCCCATCTGCCATTTCTACCGTAAAAATTTGTCTAAGGTTGGTTAAAGGTAGGTTAAGTGCTTGGCAGAATGAAGTATTTATAAAACTTTGGTTTGCACCAGAGTCAAATAACACTTTTGCATAAACGTTGTGAACTAGGAACGTACCAGCTATCACGTCAGGAATTAGCTCTGCTTCCTGAGTAGTTAACTGGAAGGCTCTTGCATTTCTCTTGATAGCTCCTTCTGCCGGTTTGGCTTTATTATCAGCTGGTTTGACCAATTTCGGACAGTCTGGCCTAAAATGTCCAGCTTCTCCACAGTTGTAGCAGATTGTTGCTTTCTTCTTCCTGCAGTCTTCTTCTTGGTGCCCTGGAATTTTGCAGAAATTGCAATACCCCTTGCATCTACCAAAATGCTTTCTTTTACAGGCATTGCAAAATGGAACAGTGGAAGATTGCCCAGTTCCCTTTTTCTTGAAATTACTACGGTTACCCATACGGAATCCCTGGGTAATCTTTTGGGCCACTTCCTTCTTTCTATTTTCTTCTCGTGTACGCACTAGTCCGTCAGTCAAAGTGTTGGCTAATTCCACGGCATCATCAATTGTGCGAGGTCTCGCAGCTTTAACGATATCACGGATTTCGCCAATCAATCCCCAAATATAGCGAGAAATAAGTACCGGTTCTGGCGAAGCCATGGTTGGTACTACTCTCGCATACTCAAAGAATGTCGAAGTATACCCTCGACAGTCTATATCCATCATCCGGTGGTTCAAGAATTTATTCGCCATTTGTTCTTTCTCATATTCAGGACAGAATTTTCTTTCTACTAGCTGTTTAAATTCTTCCCAGCTCATGGCATAGGCCACATCACTTCCCTTTGCTTGTAGTACTGTATTCCACCATTCTAGCGCCCCTTCTTTAAAAAGATGCGACGCGTACATGACCTTGTCTTCCTCAGCACATTTACTTATTTTAATCACTGCCTTGGTTTTCTCTAACCAACGCAGTGCAGCCGTCGCCCCTTCGTTGCCTGCAAATTCAACCGGTTTACAGGCAAGAAACTCCTTATAAGTGCAACCAGGCATTGCAGCTTTCATTTTCTTAAGGAGTGGGGCTTGCATTCCATTGTTGTCGTTATTAGTATGATTACCGCCGCCGTTTATACTATTAATGAAATTGTCACCGTGTGTACGTTTGCTAGGAATAATTTGTTGAGGTTCAACTGGATTTCGGGCAGCAGCAAGGATTGCTGGAATAGCATTGGCTATTCCCTGAGTAACGATATTCTCGATATCTTGCCTATTCAGAAATTGATCTTCATTGTTTTGTTCAGATTGATTAACTTCATTAACGGGTTCATTACCAGCGTGTTCCATCTGGTAATTAATTTATATAAGTGATTAGCATAAAATAATTAATAATAAAACATAATAAAATAATTGCACATAATCATGTTAACAAGTATAGCCAAAATTGTCGATTTTTTCGACTTTCGATATTTTATATATTATAATAGGCATCCATACAAATTGGTTATCTCACAAAAGTTTTATTTTTAAATTATTTCACATAATTATATTTTATTATTATTATTATTATTATTATTATTATTATTAAACACACATTCCCACAACCATATAACCACAGTCGGCTGGTATTTTAGAAACGACGCTCCCTCTCGTCGTACTTCCAAGATATCCTTTCCCCTACTTTACGGATTCTATTTCCCGCGTCCACTAGTTCCTCACCATAATGACGGAGTTCCGCCAAGTTTTCTACGCTCATAGGTGGGTGTAGTGGAGGTTCCGAGTCAAACTGGGGGAAAAAGGTATTAGGATTGTTTAGGAGATTTTGAAACTGCCAGTCGGTGGTCCACCACTCTTCTAGCTCTGCTGGTAGAGGTTGGAAATGGATAATAGGATCTGGGATTTCAGGCTCTAGGTCAACTGGAAGTTGTGCTTCCGCTGGATAATTAAAAAGGTTTTCACCGGCAGGTCCGATGAGGTCACTAAGTGCCAGTTTATGATCCAACTCTTCCCAGGGTGGCATTTCTTGATCTTGCCTGGAACTTTCCCCAATTTCTATTTCCTTGCCTTTACCTTTGGGATCCTCCGTCTTTATAACTTTTCGTGTTGCTGGTTTCCTCCTGCGTACACGCCTCCAGCCCACAATTCTTCTTCTCTTCTTTGGCTTTGGTTTCTCCGGAGGTTGGGCTTGAAATTCCACAGGTTCCTCAATGTCGGCACAATAACCGGTAAAGTCTCTGGAAACTTCCACATTAACAGGATAGAGATTGAGATTTTGAAGAGCTTCAGACAACTCATTCATGTTGTTTAGCAGATATGAAGAAACACAAAATTTCTAGGTTAAAATTTTGTAAATACATAATCATAGAAAGGTAATCAGAAAATTACATATTAATTATAAATATTAATTTTTATACAAACCATTTTATTGTAATCAAAATATTGTGATATAAATCTATTAGAATTTACAATGGAAATTCGAAATATACTAGTAGTTATCTCATGGATAAAGTTCTTTTAAAGTTTTCGGCTCGTAGGTGATATAGGTGTTGGTACTGGTTTGGCGATTCAACTATAAGTTAGTATTTACTGCTATAGTGGCTAACATGTAGAGATTTGCACATTGTTCATCTAACTCATCTTCCCATGGTGGGTTAGTGCCTATTTTCTGAGTTTCCTTATTTATCATCACTTCTTTTGGTTGAGACTTCTTTATTTTCTCTTGACTTCTTCTAATAATACAATTTCTTTTCTTAGGGGTAAGTGGTTTCTCAAACTGTGCCTTTCGAACAAATATTCCTTCCTCAGTATTTGCTGAGAATCTTGAGGAATTTGATTGCAATGGAATTCTCTTATCTTTTGGTGAACTATCTAATTGACGATAGATGTCCGAGATTCTTTGCTTACCCATACTGTAACTAACAAGTAGTCAGTTAAAAACACATAGTCACAAAATGGTAATCAGGAAAAATTAAGTATTTCTAAATACTTAATGGCTTAAATCAGTGGCTCTGATACCACCTTTTCCTGTCACGGCCCCCGTCCCGGTTTGACCCGGTCCAGGAGCCTCGGGACAGAAACCCGTGGTATTTATTAATTGAGTTGTCAGCGGAAGATTTACAGGATCTTTTAAACTTGAAAATGCCCGATTATTTTATTTTATAATGCGGGATAAACCCCGTAATTTACAATAGAGGAATTTCATGAGGAAATTTCCCTGATTTACAAAACATGTTTATTCGTTTTATTGAGCCACCTCTTCAAGCTTGTTAGTGCTCCGTAGCACGTTTTCCTTGATTCACAGCAGGTCGCCTGAAACATGTTTTTAAAAATATTTTATCAGCGGGGAAATACTGGCGAGTGACTCAAGTTTAATAAAAAGACACATTAGTTATAGATTACAGCATAAGAGCGATTACAATGGCTTCTATCTTATTTTTATCTGGCGCCGTGTCACCTGGTGACGATGGTCATACCACTATTGGGTCCTTTCACCCAAGTAGTGATGATTATCACTGTTAGGATTTATTAGCCTAACCGTGAGAAATTTAGTAATGTGCACAATACCCCACTAGCCAGTGATTCAAGATAACCATGACTTAATCCCTGTAATTATAAATTTTGAAAAGAGTTAATTACTGTTTTCGTCCTTGTGGTTTGTCAAAAATCACTATTTCAGTCCATTAGTTTAAAAATTGTGATTTCAGTCCCTGTGGTTTCACTTTCGTAACCATTTCAGTCCACCTCGTAACCATTTCAGTCCCTGTACTAACAGGATAAATGGATTGAAATGGTTACGAAAGTGAAACCACAGGGACTGAAATCGCAATTTTTAAACTAATGGACTGAAATAGTGATTTTTGACAAACCACAGGGACGAAAATAGTAATTAACTCTTTTGAAAATAATTGGAGTATTGTAAAATACTTTTGATAAAAGAGAATGACTCACATTGCAGATTTAAACGGGCAGAGTTTAGCCTACTGATTAGCCTTGTAACCTAATTTAAATAACAATGCACACGAACTAGGTCAGTAACTAATACAGCATTTACGATAACTCACGAGATTAAAACCCTCACAACGAATGACAAAGTGCAATACTTAAACATCCATCGAATTCACAACGAATGACAAAGTATGGCCCTAATGTGGGCAGCACTAAAACATCCATCGGATAGTTTCAATTGATCGGACATTGAATCGTAGCAGTGATCGAGTTATTACCCTGTTATCGTAGCAGAGGTTCGGGATTATAACTACTTTTGAACAAAACAGCGTATAAGTGAGTGTACGTAACGAAATTTAACGTCGAAACAAGCAATCAGTGCAAGTCCCAAGCCCCTGGATTTATAGCCCGATTTGGACCCGCCCGCGTGTCGCGACAGGATCTCCCGGGTGTCGGCCACAACATTGGCTTTGCCGGGATGGTACTTGATCGCGCATTCGTAATCATTCAGAAGTTCGAACCATCGGTGCTGTCGCATGTTCAACTCCTTCTGCTCGAGGATATGCTGGAGACTCCTGTGATCGGTGTAAATGGTGCACTTGGTACCGTACAGGTAATGCCTCCATATCTTGAGTGCGAAAACAACAGCTCCCAGCTCCAGATCGTCGGTAGTGTAGTCCCTTTCATGAATTTTAAGTTGGTGTGATGCGTAAGCAATGACTTTCTCACGTTGCATCAACACACAACCAAGTCCTTGGATCGACGCGTCGCAATAAACCACAAAATCGTCTGTTCCTTCAGGTAATGAGAGAATAGGTGTGCTACAAAGTCTCTCCTTTAAGTGCTGAAACGCGGACTCCTGTGCATCACCCCAACGATAGGTGACACCCTTCTGAGTTAGTGAAGTGAGAGGTTGCGCAATCTTTGAGAAATCCTTGATAAATCTTCTGTAGTAACCCGCCAAACCCAAGAATTGGCGGATTTCTGTTGGCGTATGAGGTGCAGACCAGTTCTTGATCAAGTCAACCTTGTATGGATCCACATGAATCCCATCCCCGTTTACCACGTGGCCTAGGAAACGGACTTCACGAAGCCAAAAGTCACATTTCGAAAACTTAGCATAAAGCTGCTCTGCTCGAAGAAGTTCCAAAATAAGTCGCAGATGATGCTCGTGTTCCTCCTGACTCTTAGAATATATCAGGATGTCATCGATAAAAACAATAACGAACTTATCCAAGTAAGGTTTGCACACTCGGTTCATGAGATCCATGAAGACCGCAGGTGCGTTTGTCAGTCCGAAAGGCATAACTAGAAACTCATAGTGCCCGTAACGAGTCCTAAATGCTGTCTTGGAGATGTCCTCATCTCTGACTCTCAGCTGATGATAGCCTGATCTCAGATCAATCTTAGAGTAGAAGCTCGACCCTTGCAGCTGGTCGAATAGGTCATCAATACGCGGGAGAGGATAACGATTCTTCACGGTCACCTTGTTGAGTTCACGATAGTCAATACACATTCGGAAGGTACCATATTTCTTCTTCACAAACAAGACTGGAGCTCCCCAGGGTGAAGAGCTAGGACGAATAAAACCATTGTCCAAGAGCTCCTGTAGTTGCGCGGACAGTTCCTCTAGTTCTGATGGGGCTAAACGATAAGGCGCACGAGCTATTGGTGCTGCTCCAGGAGCTAGCTCGATTTGAAACTCGACCTGACGATGAGGCGGAAGACCAGGTAATTCCTCAGGAAATACCTCAGGAAAGTCGCGTACGATCGGAATGTCTTCTATCTTCTTCTCTTTCGTTGATGTGTCAGTAACGAGGGCTAGAATAGCTGTGTGGCCCTTTCGTAAGCACTTCTGGTCCTTAAGGAAGGATATGATGCCCACTACTGCACCACTCTTATCACCACGAATCACGAGAGGTTCTTCACCAAAACAAGGGATGCGGACAATTTTCTCCTTGCAAAGAATTTCCGCTTGATGTTGAGATAACCAATCCATCCCAATGACAACGTCGAAGCTACCCAGAACGATAGGAATAAGGTCGATGGAGAAGGTCTGATCAGCAAGAACAAGATTACAACCCTTAACTATGTGTGTGGCCTCAAGATTTTTACCATTTGCTAGTTCTACAACATGCTTGGTATTTAAGGGAATTGGGGTACGCTTAAGCATCTGACTAACTTTTATGGACACATAACTAGTATCGGCACCCGAATCAAATAAAACAGAAACATATAAGTCATCCAGCAGAAACTTACCCATCACAATGTTAGGATCGTTCCTTGCATCACCCTGACCAATCACAAAAACACGTCCCCTGGCACCGTTGCCATCATTGTTACCCCCATTGTTGTTCCCATTTCCCTGGTTGTTGTTGTTCCGATTCAACTGTGGACAGTGTCTCTTGAAGTGACCCTCAGCACCACACTGAAAACATCCCTTATTACCCTGTTGTTGCTGCTGCTGGTGGTTCTGTGGAGCTTGTGGCTGCTGTTGACGATTCTGATTCGCAGGATAGGGGCTCCTGCAATCTTTGGCTGCATGACCAAGCTTGTTACATCTCTGAAAACGACCCTTGTTGCACAGCCCGCTGTGGTGCAAGTTACATCGATTGCACTTAGAGTGATTTCCCTTGTACCCACTCTGACCCTGATTCCCAGAAGGCTGCTGACTGGGGCTCTTGTAGTCGTCAGTCCTTCGCTGCTGAGACTGAGACTGAGAATGAATAGAAGTAGAACCCTTGCTTGAATTTCCATCCCATTTGCGCTTGTTGTCGCTAAGAGCATCAGAAGTAGTGGTAGCACTAATACGCTTAGGCAGCTTTTTCTGCTCAACTGCCTGATCAGTGAGACAATGGGCTAGCCGTATGACTTGCTGGATGGTACCAAGGTTAGCCGCAGTCACATGGCTCTGAATCTCTAGCACTAGACCCTTGAGGTACAGCTCGATACGTTTGATAGGAGGATCCACCATAGTAGGGCACAATACAACCAATTCGTTCGATCTCTTCGTATACGCTTCGATTTCAGACCCCGTCATCTTCAAATTGTAAAACTCCACCTCTAGCTTGTGAATGTCTTCGCGATGACAGTACTCCTCCTTGATCAGATCTTTAAAATCGTTCCATGGGGTGGCATTAGCAGTTGCCAACCCTAGCATTTGAACATGTGCGTTCCACCAAGTTAACGCAGCACCTTCGAGTGTTCAAGTAGCAAATTTCACCCTACGATCCTCAGGGTATTCACACATCTCAAAAACGGATTCGATCTTCTCGAACCAGTGGAGAAGACCTGCAGCTCCTTCGGTGCCGTTGAAGGAACTGGGTCGGCAATCCATGAAAGTTTTGAACGTACACACGGGAGGTTGAGCATGTTGACCTGCTGCACGAGAAAGAAAGGACAAGGTTAAGCAGGAGAGTTGGTTCACGAGGGTAGGATCTAAACATCCTAGGATAAGTTGGGATGGCAGGTTATACCTCCTGCTTGAACTGCTGCGAGTGCCTCAGCAACTTGTTCATTAATTAGAGCCGTCAGCTGGGCTTGAGTCAAATTCAGACGTCCACTCATGATCTTCACATCAAAGAAAGCACAAGTGAGAGAAGTGTCGCGAAAGTGCATAAGTGTGGGATGACAGAAGAGAGGAAGCACACAGGGTTTCACACAACACTTGTTACGCTAACTAAGCATACCATGATCAATGCACTATGTAAACTAACAGATAGGCAATATAAACATAAACCATATCACCTATAGTGTTGAGTCTTGCACGTGGAGCGAAGCGTCGTTGTGGATCGTTGAGCACTGTACAGGTTATAGTCTGGTTTTGTCAAAAAGCTTTTCCCCTTTTTAAAACCAAGTTCACTATAACCAATGGCTCTGATACCAATCTGTCACACCCCCAAAATCCATAAGCAGAGTATTACCGTAGGAGGCGTGACTGACCAGGATCCAGCCACCAATCATATTGAACAATGTAATTTATTAAATAAAAGTCCAACCACACAATATAATTGGTGTTCAAAACAAGTTGATCAAATTCAAGTTATCAGCGGAAGCATAAAGTTTAAAACCAAAGTATAAGTATAAAAGTTCAGATGTTAAACATGGAACTCAACAGTCCATGTCCCACAACGACTCCTGCTCCCCTGCAAGCTCCAGCTAAACATCTAACGACCTGCAAGGCATGTAACAACGAGTCAACAACAAAGTTGAGTGAGTTCACAGTTGGTTATCCAATTTTAAGTTGTTTCAAAAACCACGAGTTCATTTAAAACCATAAGTTATCCAATTCATTGTTTTCCAACCCATAACCAGTGGGGGCTACCCCATGTTAACCACTAGACCGTTACCATATCGACAACTGACTGGAGTATGTTATGCCCTACATCAATGTCTATCATCATTGACTAAGTGCCCAGATCCATTAGTCCACTCCCGTCCTCTGCGGCACGGTGTGAGGCTTGTCAAACCTAATAGCGCTATTTAACTAATGACCCGCTCGCCATTGGCCCGACAATTAAGTCGATATAAAAATGAGGGACTTAATGATAGATTTTTGTCTACTAAATTATATGTTGCCATCCTTCCCAACGAGGATGGAGGTACGTCATCTACCCAAGGAGAATACGCAGGTTTAATGTTGTCATCCTTCTCAACGAGGATGGGGGTACATATTTTACCCAAGAAGAATATGCAGGTTCCTTTTTTGTTTCTTAACCCATTCCCAAACCACCGGGAATCCCATGCCTTATAGAAAGTGTGAACTCACCTTGGTTTGCTCAGTTTGTTAATCTACTTGTTCACAGTTAATCAGTCAAAGCCTCTAGTATGCATACATACGTAATCAGTTTACATTCACAAGGCTCACGTATAATATGCAATCACAGTGTGCATTCAAACATCTTAACAGTCAATCAACACGTACGGATTTAAAGTTCATATGTTTCGTAACAGGACTTAATAGTCAAGTATGCTAATCAACGAATCATGTTTCCTCATGCATAACTGATATCCTCAACAGACAAAGGTCAGCATATAATCACACATTATCATACTTGTACCAACTACATTCTGTTTGTGAAATTCTGACCCACGGCGAAACCTCAAGGCGATGAAACCTCAAGGCCTTTCGTCGATCAGTTGGGTGACGAAACACCAAGGTGTTTCATCGTCATAAGGATGGCGAAACTCCCTGGAGTTTCGTCGACAGTGCAAGTGGCGAAACCCCCCAACAGTTTCGTCGACAATAAGTGTGGCGAAACCCTCAGGTTTCGTCAAAAATATTAACAGTTTCAATCATTTGCCTAAACTACTCCCGTAAATCCCGTAAACACTTCCCAATTTCCCCAAAGCAGATCAAACAAACAACCCTAGACATGAACCCTAGATTACCAGATCATCATCATGCGCATATCCATATCATCGATCCATTAACTATACATAACAACTGATGACATACAATATCAACATCAAACAGGAACATCAACTCAGTGAATCATGAATGAATACAAATCATACAAGTCTTCAATCTGTAAGTTCTAATCCAACGAACTAACAACAGAACATCAAACCCTAATTGACAACATATAAAGGTATAATCTCTAACAAGATCCTAACTCACAGTGGCCCTCTATCATCACCCCAAACAATCAAACAATAAACAAGTAAGTCTAATCAGGTAATTGCACACTAACCGATTTCGAGAAGAACTAGCAAGAATTCGAGAGGAGGTGATGGTTGCCGTCAGGTTTCAAGGGAAGAGAGGTTAGGGTTTCACTATCATACGGTTATGCGAATATATAAGAAACTGGGTAACATGGCCGACTCGTAACTGGGCCTTGCTTGGGCCGCGGGCCCAACTAGCGAAACTCCTAAGTTTCGTCGATATGTACATGACGAAACCCCTAGGTTTCATCGAGTGAGAGGTGGTGAAACTCCCAATGTTTCGTAGAGATGATTTGTGGTGAAACACCTAAGTTTCATCGAGTATGGTTTTGATTGCAAACAGTTCAAAAGTTTATAAAACCAAACATCCTAATCACATTAACACAATATCTCAAACATATAATCAAACGTGTACAATTACAAAGCAAACAAGTTATGCAAACATAATTGTGAAGTAAATAACGTGTCGAGGAAAGACCTTAAAAACTCGGGTTGTCACAGTTTAACGCTTTTAAACTTTTCAAATCTTTAGCATACCGTGCAGCCTAGCTAATGTACTATCATTTCCTCTTTTTACACTAACTTTTTTTCGATTTTTCTATGTTTTTTACATTTTTGCATTTTTTATTGTTTTTTTTTTTTTTACATTTTTTAATGTTTTTGTATTTTCTACAACATTTTCTCCCCCTAAAGACCAAAACATTTAAGAATGTGACAAACTAGAGCAGGTTGCTTCCCAACATCCTCTGCTTTGGATTCTTCATGAACGCCAATAACATCTCCCCTGACTACCAAAGCCTCATCCCATTTAGTTTCAAAATATAATGAAAACAAGTTTTATCAAACGGTTTAGTATGAAGGTCATCCTTTTGTCCGTCGATGTGGATTTTTTTATTCAAATCAACTTCTTCTCATAACAGTCACGGATGAAGTGATGTCGGATCTCAATATGTTTTGTTTTAGCGTGATGTACCGGGTTTTTGGTTATATTTATTGCAGCCTCGTTATCTATAAAAATAGGCGAGGTAAGAAATTGCAAACCATAATCCCTCATCTGCTGCTAAATCCACAGAATCTGTGAACAACAACTGCTAGCCGAGACGTACTCAGCTTCACAGGTAGAAAGCGCGACTGTGGTTTGTTACTTACACTGCCAAGTTACCAGTCTTAGACCAAAGAATTGGCAGCCTGAAGTTGTAGACTTAGAATTGAGTTTGCAGCATCCGAAATCCGAGTCTGAGTAGCCCTCAAGTCTGAAATCACCATCTTTGGGATACCATAAGCCTAAGCTTGGAGTTCCTTTTAGATAGCGTAAGATCCCTTTCATGATCATGAGATGTGAGACTTTGGGACTTGATTGATATCAGGCTGCGAGGCAGGTTGGGTACATTATATCCAGTCGTGATGTAGTTAAGTACATAAGCGAACCAATCATGGACCGGTACAAGGTTTCGTCCACCTTTTCTCCCGTGAGATCCGGATTGATACCATGGTTAGTCACTAAAGGGGTTGACATTGCAGCGGTCCCTGACATACTGAATTTCTCCAATACATCATGAACGTACTTCGTTTGACGTATGAAGATCCCCTCTGGCAGTTGATCGACCTACAAGCCGAGGAAGAACTTCATTTCCCCTATTGAGCTCATTTCGAACTTCTGCTTCATTACTTTCTCAAATTCTTTGCAGAGCTCATCATTGGTAGACCCGAAAATAATGTCATCAACGTAAATTTGTACTATCAGAAGATGACCACCGACTTCCCGCGTGAAAAGAGTTGTATCTACCTTCCCTCGTATGAAGCCGTTAGATAGCAGGTGTTGAGATAATGTCTCATACCAGGCTCTCGGGGCCTGGTGCAACCCGTACAAGGCTTTGTCGAGAAGGTAGACCTTATCTTTGCGGATAGGGTCAGTGAAGCCCGACGGCTGACTGACATACACCTCCTCTTTCACCTTTCTGTATAGGAACGCCGACTTAACATCTAGCTGATATATACCTTGAAACCCTTTCATGATGCAAATGCGAGAAAGATTCTAATCGCTTCAAGTCGAGCTACGGGAGCATACATTTCTGGGAAATCTATTCCCTCTTGCTGACTGAACACCTGAACAACTAGGGGAGCTTTATTTCGAACAACAACCCCTCTATCATCCCGCTTGCACTTAAAACCCTACTTTGTGTTTATCTTTCTGTGGTCGTTGGGTAAATCGAATAACTTCCACACTCCTAGCTTCTCAAATTGACCAAGTTCTTCTTGCATCGCATTCACCCACGATTCCTCCATCAGTACCTCTTTGTAAGTCTTTGGTTCGACCTGCGAGATAAAAAACTTTAGAGAAAAATCGTTTTGTAATGGAGCAATCTTAGAGTAAAGGCACGAAAGGCCTTGATCAATTTGGCATCTGGTTCGAACACCAGATTGAAGCTCTCCTACGATAAACTCCTCTAGGTGATAGGAAAGTGTCCGTGGCATCACCTCGTCGGAAACTATCACCTCGTTCTCTAGATTAGTAACATTCTGCTCTGCATCTTGAATGACCTCGTTTGACTGAAAATCAAGCTGGATCTGCTCCCCCTCAGAGTCAGTATCTCCTTGATCAAATGTGGGACTATCTGAATCAGAATCATTTGCGTTGTCAACCACTGTGGCCGGAGCATTATCTGCTGGAGCAACTGTTTCTGATTTCTGAGTTTGAGAATCATTCTGAGTGTTACTAGGGCCCGCTTCTGAATCATTTGCACCTCCTGGATGATCTTCAGTAACCACCATCGGTCTTGGCGCTTGTTGATGTGAGGCCGACAAATGTTGTTGAAACAGATTCACCAATTCCTCGTCTGATGGTTCCTCTAGAAGCTTGAAAGAATCCCACAGCCCATCGTAGTCAAACATCCACACAGCACCAGGTTTTTGAACAGGCATAGAATACCCCTGGCACTCAACATGTTGATCTTGAATTATACGCTTGAGAGTTGGAACAAATACCTGTCGAAGTGGATTAGCGTATCCAACGAAGTATCCCTCCAAAATCTTTAACCCGAATTTGCCGCCTTGATCTATAACTGTGCACGGTGAAACAAAAGGTTCAAGGTACTTCTGATTTGGCTTTCGGTTCATCAGCAACTTAAAACATATTTTATTGTGCGGCTTGACAGTCAACACTCGATTCAGGGTGTAACTCGCAGAGGATACTGCTTCGCTCCAGAAGCTTACTAGAAGCTTTGAATCTACCAACATAGTGCGAGTATCCTCTATCAACGTCTGATTCTTTCCTTCTGCTACTCCATTCTGTTGCGGAGTATACGGATCGCTGAAGTCATGTAAGATACCCTTTTCATCACAAAATTCTGCCATCTTGTTGTTTTTGAATTCAGTACCATTATCGCTTCTGATTCGTCTAATCGGAGTTTGGTACTGAGTCTCCAGCTTCTTGAACAACTTCATCAAAACCGAGAAAACTTCATCTTTAGACTCCAGATAGAATACCCAAGAAAATCCTGAGTAATCATCTGTAACCACCAGACAATACAGATGTCCTTCAATACTCTTCACGTTCACAGGACCAAAGAGATCCATGTGAAGTCTTTCCAGCGGCTTCTTGATCGAGCTTAAGAGTTTCCTTGGATGCAACTTTTTGGTTTGTTTCCCCTTCTTGCAGCTAATGCACTCGTTGCCCAGTTGAAAATTCTTTAAGTTGACTCCCTCGACCAGATTATTATGCACAAGATGATTCATTTTCCGTAAATGGATATGGGCCATTTTACGGTGCTACAATATCGATTCTTTTTCAGTTGCCTTCGATACAAAGCATTGCAGTTTTTAATCTGTAGTCGTCGCGATGCTCATATCTAGAACATATAGATCATTCTCTCGTGACGCCCTCATCAGAACCCACTCTTCAGGGATGACAATTCCTGGTTTGAGTATCAGACATTCTTGGTCATTAAAGTGTGCAGTAAACTTCCTGTCACAGATCTGCGAGATACTCAGCAGATTGTTTTCCAATTCAGTAATGTAGTTTACATTCTCAAAAGACACCTTTCCATTCGACAATGTTCCTTCCCCAATAATCCTTCTACCCTGAGTTCCAGCGAAACCAACATAACCACCTCTTATCGCTCGAATATCGTACAGCAGGGCGAGCATCCCTATCATGTGCCTGGACGCTCCAATATCCATTATCCACTTTGAGATTGATCTCGGGAGCTCCTGCACATATCAAAATTTGATTATTTGAATGAAGCAACCCAAGCCTCCATCGACTCGGGTAGCTTAAGTTTAGGCGAGTTGTGGTAGTATAAAGAGGCAGGAAGTTTTTATCATTTACTTCCAAATCCTTTTCTGTTCCAATTTCAACCTCTTTGTATAAGAAAATTTCTTCTTTGGTTGGTTGAACAGGTTTAGGAACTGTTGGGATTGAACCCTACAAAGGAACAGTTGATAAAGCCAAAACTAGATCAGATCAGTGGATTCACAATAAGCAGTTGTTTGTAACAGATCTTTCCCCTTGAAAGTGGCCCTAACATCTGATGACCTCAAGTACTACTCTTCACAACAACTGTTGATCTCTAAAGACTATTGAAGACAAAGCACTGATGCTCAATCAACTGATATGTCTCAAGTACTGCTGAAGACCCAAAGCACTGCTGGAGCTATAACAGTGGAATGAAGAATCAGTACTTTACTTTATTCTTTGTATTTTACTTATAATCAGTTGTTTAGGTATTAGTGGTTGTAATAGTCAGTGGTTGTAGGTTGTTAGGAGGTTAGATGTCACTTTCATGGTGACGTCAGCCAAAGATGCTCAGTGGTTGTTCTGTACTATAAATAGAACAGTATCCTGTACTGTTCTATTAGCCCTCTTCATCAGCAAGTCATTATGTACGAACAATCATAGTGAGCTCAGGCTGAGGGGGAGATTATGGGCATGCATGCATTGTGATTGATTATTGTAATAAATACAATCATTCGATTTCAAGTTAAACATGTTTGCTGAAACTTATTCTCTCATTGATTGTGTGTTGAAAGTTTGTTTCACTTAATTCCGCTGCATTTAACTCTGTTTCATCTTCATTCAAATCAAACAAACACAATTAAAAGAAACTCAGATCCTAACAATTGGTATCAGAGCTAGGACAGTCAAATTTGATCTAACAATCATTTTGACGTAAAAGTTCAGCTCAATTTCGTTGATACTTTCAATTGTTCGTTTCGTTGAAAAACAGAGTAAGGTTTAATCACGTACAAAAGTTGATTAATCAGTGCCTGTAAAACAACCAGAATGATGTCACAATCACAGGATAACACAATGAACATGGGTTCACTCTTCAAACCACCTATGTTGGTTAGATCTGAGTATAATATCTGGCAGCGTAGGATGGGTCACATCTTAGCTCAACAAAACACAGGGTGTTGGCGTTCGGTTGTCTTTGGACCACATGTTCCAATGGTGCCGAGTGCTGAGGATTTAAAAGTCATGGTTCCTAAGAAAATTGAAAACTATACGGATCAGGAATTTCAGAAAATTGAACTGGATGCCAAGGCATTTAGCACGTTGCATCTGCATTCCCAAATGAAATTTATGCTGGGCTGTTACACTGTAACAGTGCCAAGGAATTGTGGGATGCACTTAAGGAATAGTTTGGTGGTACTGAAGAAGTAATTAAAAACAATAGGGAAGTTTTGAATCAACAGTATGAAACCTTTTGTCACATTAAGGGTGAATCACTAACACAACAGTTTGAACGTTTTAGTTGTCTCATAAGTGAACTGAAACTTGTTAATGTTGAATTTGCTAAATCAACTCTAAATAGTAGGTTTCTAAGGTCACTTCCTGAAAATGGGACACAATTGCTTTTGTAACCAGAAATTCAGTTGGGTTCAAAGATCTGACACTGACTCAACTTCATGGTAGACTCCTCACATTTGAGAGGGAGTTGGACCAGAAAAAGAAGTTACAAGAGTCAGGGAAGGTTGCTAATGACTACACTTTTGGTAGCACAGCACTTCTTGGTCAAGAGGAATCTGGTAGTGGTAAGGATCAGAGTTATGATCATTACATTGACATAACTGCTGGTGGAGCCTTTAATAACTCTGATTCTTACTCAACTAACTATGCTTTCACAGCTAGTAGTGAAAACCATATTTCTAACAATCTCTCTTTTTAACTCAATGATCTTTAGCATTTTGATCCAACGGATTTAGAGGAGATGGACATCTTGCATCAACTTGCACTGCTGAGTATTAGGACCAGCAAATTTTATAAGAGAACAGGGAGAAAATTTCAAGGGTTACATGGGAATCTAAAAATAGGGTTGGATAAATCAAAGATAAAATGCTACAAGTGTAACAGGTTAGGATACTTTTCTAGAGAGTGTAGGTCACAAAACAGTGGACCAATCGTAACACATCCTAGCCCTAGACCTTAAAGTTCACAAAACACTATGCATTATTACTAAAGTACCCTTGCTGCTCATGTAAACACTGCTCACTATGCACACCCTGCAACACCTGTTCCAGTGCATTATGTCCAAACCCCTGCTCCTCAAATACAGTATGTCCGGGGCCCAATTCCTCAGGTTCAGGTGCAACAAGTTACACCTCAACAAGCTACCCAAACAACTGCTCAACCAGATCAGCAAAGCTTTTTCACCCAAGGCTTTGTTGATTGGAGTAGCTTGCCTGATGAATTAGGTGATGAAAATTTTGCTCTATATGCTAAAATTTTGTAGCATTAGAGTCTATCCAAGAAGGGCTAGAAACTGAGGAAGGAGAAACAAATGAAGAAACAGTGGATACAATTGCTGAAGCAGTGGTTACTGCTGTTGTGGGTGAACAACTGTTGGAACAAAATTCAGAACCCCTGTTGGAACCACTGTCTGACCCCTGGTCTGCTGAAGAAGAAGAAAAGAAGCAAGATGAAAAAGAAGAGAAGAAGTCAGAGGAAAGTGAACATGTCTGTGATTGTGCCATGGTGGCTGCAACTAAGGTATCACCCCAGGTTCTTAAAAACCTTTGTTCAGACAAATGCATCATAGCATTTGCAAACATTAAGGAGGTGAATGAAAACCTTAGAGATAAAGTGTTAAATGATGAAGTACAATTTGAAAAGTCTTTAAAAGAATTTAAAATCAAATTGTCAGAAAAGGAAAATGAAATTTGCAGCCTCAAACAGGAGCATAGCATAACCAAGACTCAACTTCAAGACATGATAGAAAAATATCATGCCTGCAAAAAGGAGTTGGAATCCACCCAAATCACTTGTGAAAAATGGGTGGAATCTTGCAAAGGTTATGAAGTCATGCTTGAAAAACAGATCAAAAGCAATGTAAAATTTGGTGTAGGTTTTAGAAAACATGACTAAGTTGAAAACACTGCTGCAAATGAATCTGGATCTGTTGAAATCATACCCACCAACAAGGATGGTCAAGAAGTTAAAATAACTGATAAAAATGGCAACAAAATCACTCTTGAAAGATCAGTGGACTCCTCAACTTTTGAGGAAATTGAGAAATACCAATTTAAACCCACTTGGTCTGATGAGTGTGACCTCCTTGAAAATTTCAAACCCATGGATTTCACCAGTGTGGATGGTGTCAAAGCTCCAAAGGCCAAGCTCATTCCTTTTAAAGACATCCCAACAGTGGTTCAAAACTCTGTTGCAAAGGAGTCTGAAAAGAAGAAGAAAAGAGAAAAGATTAAAAACTTGTTTTGTGACTTTTGTGAAAAGAAAAATCATTTGACAAAAGATTGTTTTCATTTAAAAGCCTGTGACCTTAACAAAACAAGTACCATTGTGCCTTCAAAAAGCTGCACCATCTGTGGTAAAACCAACCATCTCACTCAAGAATGTGTGTATCTTAAAACCTTTGATGTCAAAAAGGATGAATACACTTCAAAAACATTCATGAGTTCATCAAGTTTTCAAGTCAAGAAACAACCACCTTTTGTGCCTGTCCAAACAGCTGTTACAAAACAGCTAAACCAAAACTTTGTTAAAAGAGAAGTTCAAGTGACAGATGCACCCACTGCCAACCAATATCAAAGAGGTAAGGGCCAACCACCATACCCTAGGGTCCCACATGTTTAGGAGGCCTACAAAAGGCCTTCTAAACCAAGAGTGAACAGGCATCCCTTTGGTTATCAACAGTTGATAGGAAATAGCCCCCAACAGTGGTGAGAGAAACAAGCTTCAAAAATTGCTCAAACCCCTGATCTAACCACTGTCCATCTACCTGAACTTTACTCAGACACTGTTGAGACCCCATCCAAAGCCATATTGGCTTTGGAGACCCTCCTGAACTAATTATTTACTTGATGTGCAGGGAGCTTCTGCATGCTTAAATAGTCTTTGGTATGTAGATAGTGGAGGCTCTAAGCACATGACTGGATGTAGAGCCCTACTCAAAGATTTCAAAACTCATGGAGGGGGTGATATATCCTTTGGTAATAATAGTAAAGGGAAGGTTATGGGTTCTGGTACAGTTCAATCTGGAAGACTTAAGTTTGAAAATGTCAATCTGATAGACAATCTAAAATACAACCTCCTTAGTGTTTCATAAATGAGTGACAAGGGTTATGGATCTTTCTTTACTAAGGAGTGTTGTAGGATTGTTAGACCAGAAATGGTTAAAAAGATTGAAGAAATAATAAAAATGGAAAAACCCAACTTGTTGCTCAAAGGAGTGGCAATGTTTATGTAGTTGATTTGTCAAAAGAGAGTCCCATGACTGATGCTTGTTTGTTCTCAGCTGCCTCTAACAAAGAGACAGAACTATGGCACAGAAGATTGGGATACACAAATCTCAAAACAATCACTGATTTGTCAAAACAGGGCCTTGTAAGAGGTCTTCCACAAAAATTGTTCACCTGTCCTGAGCATTGTGTTTCCTGCTTAAAAGGAAAACAGCATAAAAGCTCTTTTAAGTCCATTGAAGAGTCGAAAACAACCAAGTGCTTGCAAATGCTACATATGGATCTGTTTGGCCTAGTAAAAGTCATGAGTCTAACAAAGAAAAGATATTGTTTGGTAATTGTAGATGACTTTTCTAGGTTTACATGGACTTATTTCTTACATTCTAAAGATGAGACTGCAGGCATATTGCAAGACTTTGTCAAACAGGTTGAAAAGCAGTTTGACCTGCCAGTAAAAGTCTTTAGGAGTGACAATGGCACAGAATTCAAAAATAGGGAGTTGGGTGAGTTTTGTGTGTCAAAAGGAATTGTAAGGCAGTACAACATTCCCAGAACACCTGAACAAAATGGGGTTGTTGAAAGAAAGAACAGAACATTGATTGAGGCTGCCAGGACCATGCTTGTTGATTCAGGTTTGCCATTAACTTTCTGGGAAGAGGCTGTAAACACTGCCTGCTATGTCCAGAACAGAGTTTTGATCAACTCCAGGCATCAAAAGACTGCCTATGAAATTTTGTATAAAATCAAACCACTGATCTCATACTTCAAAGTCTTTGGCTGCCCATGCTTCATTTTAAACTTAAAAGATTCCATTTCAAAATTTGCAGCCAAAGTTGATTGTGGTTATCATTTGGGATACTCAACCACTGCTAAGGCCTACAAAGTGTTCAACACAAGGATTAAGATAGTGGAAGAGACTTTGAATGTAAAGTTCAATGAACTTTCTTCAATGAAAATCCCTGCAAACCCTGCTGAGTTATTTGATCTTGATAAATTTACTTTTGAAAATGTCTCTGTCAAGACTTACTGTGCAGGTCCATCTCAATCACCTCCATCAGACAATGGATATGAAATCATCATTCCACAACAAAGGTTTACATCCATTGCCAGAGCAGCAGATGTTCAAAACAACTATCAAAGCTTAACCACTACTACCTCAACAGTTGCTGACCAAAGTAGCCCTTTAACCCCTGCTTCCACATCCTCAAACACTGTTGATAAAAATCCTTAAACGGTGGATAAAAATCAACATGTTTTCACTCCACTTCCTCCTATTCCTCCACCTCCATTTCAAGACCCTGTTGGATCATCAAAGTCACCAACAGTGGTTAGCTCAGATGATTCACATCTGCAGCCCTCACCCTTAAATGCCATTGTTCCATACCAAGGAGAGTTAATCTTCTTGAAGTCTCATCCACCAGACCAAATTATTGGCAACATCAATGAAGGGGTGCTCACAAGAAGCCAATCCCAAAACATCTGTCTTTTTGCTGGTTTTCTATCACTCCATCAACCAGTCAAGTACCAAGAGGCACTAAAAGACAACAGTTAGGTAGAAGCCATGCAGGAAAAGCTCCAACAGTTTAAAAGACAACAAGTATGGGAGCTTGTACCACTGCCAGAAGGTGTGAGTCCTATTGGCACAAAGTAGGTCTTCAAGAACAAAACTGATGAAAGGGGCATGGTTGTCAAGAATAAAGCAAGGCTAGTTGTTCAAGGTATCAGACAGGAAGAGGGCATTGACTATGATGAAACTTTTGCCCCTGTTGCAAGATTGGAAGCTATTAGACTGTTCCTGGCCTTTGCTATCAACCACAACATAAAGGTGTATCAAATGGATATCAAATGTGCTTTCCTCTATGGTAAAATTCAAGAAGAGGTATATGTTTGTCAACCTCCAGGTTTTGAGGATCCATTTTATCCAAATCATGTCTACAGGCTTAACAAAGCTTTGTATGGCCTGAAACAAGCACCAAGAGCCTAGTATGAAACTCTTTCCACCTTTCTACTCTCTATAGGCTTCACAAAAGGTAAAATTGATAAAACACTGTTTTTAAAATGGAGAGGGAAAGATTTGATGATTGTCCAAATTTATGTGGATGACATCATTTTTGGAAGCACATGTTCTAAAATGTGTGAAGAGTTTAGGCAACTAATGACAGCTGAGTTTGAGATGAGTGCAATGGGTGAACTTCAGTGTTTTCTTGGTCTCCAAGTAAAGAAACTGCAAAATGGCACTTTCATTCATCAAAGCAAATATGCAAAAGAACTTTTAACAAAATTTGATATGAATGATTGCAAACCTTGTAGTACACCCATAGCAACCACCAAGTTAGTCATGTCTGATGAAAAGGATGATTTGGTTGATCAAACTCTTTATAGAAGCATGATTGGGTCTTTATTGTACCTAACTGCATCTAGGCCAGACATCATGTTTGCAACATGTGTTTGTGCAAGATCCCAATCAGCCCCTAGAAAGTCAAACCATATTGTTGTAAAAAGGATATTTAGATACCTAAAAGGTGCTCCCACACTTGGTATCTGGTATCCAGCTTATGGAAATATCAAGCTTTCAGGTTTCTCAGATAGTGACTTTGCTGGATGCAATACAACAAGGAAGTCCACTTCAGGAGGGTGCCAATTCCTAGGCAATTGTTTAGTGTCTTGGAAAAGCAAAAAGCAAGCAGTTGTTTCAACATCCACTGCTGAGGCAGAGTACATTGCTGCTGCAAGCTGCACAGCCCAACTGTTATGGCTTCAAAATCAGTTGCTGGATTTTGCTATCACTGCCTTAAAGACACCTCTCATGTTGGACAGTCAGGCAGTAGAAAATATCATCAAAAATCCAGTTTCCCATTCAACCACCAAGCACATTGACATCAGACATCACTTTGTGAGGGATTGCTATGAAAAAGGTTTGATTTCTCTGCACCATGTTCCAACTAAAGATCAGCTGGCAGATGTGCTAACCAAAGCATTAGACACATCCACCTTTGAAAGCTTGATCTCTAGGATTGGCATGCTTAACATGGAATAACAGGCAAAATCCTGTTTTTCTATGAATAAAGCATTAAAATGTTTTCAGAAAAATAAAAAATCCATCCTTAAAAATAGTTAAAAATGAAAAAATTTCATTAATCCTTAAAAGTCTGCCACAACCACTGTTTTGGTTCAAACATCTGTTCTGTTGATATTATCCACTGTTGAAAGTCAACCTCTGTTCCTTCATTGTCCTTGTTAATCACTGTTGTAAAAAATCAGTGTTTTAACCCACTGATGGCTATCCACTGATAGTTAAAAGTCAGCCACTGTTTTCATTTTCTTCACTGTAAACCACTGATACTTGTTCCATCAGTGGTTTCCTAAACAACTGTCATCCATTATTCATCAGAGGTTGGCACGTGGACAGTACTTAGCCGTCAGATCTTTGTAACCGCTGCCACATCAGCATTCACTTTTTCACTTTATAAAACCCTGATCAAAACCCCAAACAGGGTTTTCACTGTCGAATCGAATTCAAAATTCCTTTCAAAAGCAGTTACCATCAAATTCCCTCAAATTATTCATCTTCTTTCATCCACTTTCTTTCTCAAATCACGATTCACCATGGCTCTCCCATTCAAAACTCCTCATAACTACTTGTGTATACTTGAAAAACCAAGTCAAAACACAACCTTTCACTCTGTAATTGATGCACTCTCGTCTTCAAAGTACAAAACTTTATTGACTTGCAACGCACCTATATACCTGGACACCCTTCATGATTTCTAGAAAAATGCACAACTTGAAGTTCAGGACAAAAAGCCCTCGGCTATTACTTCGTCGGTAAAAGGAATTAAGGTTGGTGTCACACCAAAAGACATTTTGAGGTCTTTGAAATGAATGATCTTACAGGTAAAACCTCTTTCTCAAAGGCTGATTATCAAACTGATTTCATTGAGCGAGGGTATGAGGACGAAATGAAAAAAGACACTTTGCAAAAGGGCAGTTTTCCACCTGCTATGAGGTTTTTATTCCATACCCTCCTCATGTGTGTTTCAAACAAGACTACAGCCTTCAATGAAATACCATTGAAAATCCAATACTTGGGCTATGCCATTTTGACAGAAGAAAATTTTAATTACAGCCAAGAGATTTTCAATGATATGGTCAAAAATATAAATAATATCAAAGAAAATAAAAAACCATTTCTCTTATTTCCAATGTTTTTAAGTTTTTATTTACAAAAGAAAATTCTAAAAGATAGTGCACATGTGCTTATCCAAGGAAATCCAATTCAAATAAACAGCCTATCTTCTGAGACTTTCACAAGGTTGTCAAAACCTTCCAAAACACAAACAGAGGAACCTGAGCAGAATTTAGCTGAGACAACCTCTGCTCCTCAGGCTCCTGCTGTTGAGCCCACTGCTCCTGGTGATCACAGTAGCAGACCCACGGCTGTGAAACCCACACCAAAACCAAGCAAAAAGCCAATAAAGAAAAAATCCCAAAAGCCCCCCAAACCCTCCAAAAAGGTAAATCTGGAAGATGAGATCCCAGTGATAATACATGTGACAACACAAAAGTCACCGATAACCACTGCTGCTACTTCCTCATAGCAGATGGAAGAAAGATCTCAACCTGAGCCTCAAACTCCTCCTGCATCCTCTCAAAAGGATCCGGTTGTATCCATAAGGACACCACATTATGAAGCTCTGGATTCACTTGCATCCATCTTCCACAGCCCTGCTCCCAGGGCAAATTCTCTTTCTACCCCCATACTCACTGCACAACTCCCACCATCAATTATACCTTTGTTGGATGCACTTGATATGGATCAGACGAAAATCAGTTCTTCTCAACCACCTATCACGGAGAATATACTCCAACAAGTGACTGAGTCTGGTTCCTCTATCTTTGCTAACCCACCAGCAACTGAGGAGGTTACACCCCTTGAGTTACAAGTAACTCTTGGTGGTTGTTCAAGTGGAGCAACAACTACAGGTGTTGAATCCACTTATTTACATCTGGCCAGTTGTTTCATTACTCAGACTCCCTTGAAGGCAATTTCCACTTTTGGAACCAAGGTGACTACTAGTGAGTATCCAATACCCACTGGTGTATTTACTATGGTTTCCTCTGCTGAGGAGAGAAGTCCCCAGTACCAAGAACAAGGGGCATCAGTGGATGATTTTTGGGAAACTTTCCCTAAGTCAACTGCTGATACAACCACTGCCAGTGGGAAATCAGATGATCCCATTAAGTTGGGTGATGGTTTAAAATATAAAGAATTGACGGAGAGGGTTGATAAAATTGAAACCTCTGTTGCAAATATCAAAAATATGCTGCAACAGTTGTTACAATCTCAAAAGCCTACACCCACTGCTGCAACACCTGCTCCATCTTCCACTGAGCTAAGGCACTTATTTCAACCTATGCTTCATCAACAAAGGCAATATGCTGATAAACAACATGAAATTCAGCTCCAAATATTCAGAAACATGATGGAAGCTAGGTACAAGGATACACAAGCTGATATCAAGGCAATCAAGGCCCATTTACTACAAACCACTGGCACTTCTCCTCCTACAGTTGTTTTTGTTGAAAACCTGATGATGCCAAAAAGGGGGAGAAAGGTAAAAAGGGAAAAGAAGGTCTATATCTGCCACCAGATCCAATGTCTAAACTTTTGGTAGAAATCCCAAAGCCAGATGGGTCAAAGAAGGTTGATGTGACTCTAAATGCTTTTGCTGAAGAAAAAGCAAGGTTGAAAGAGAAAATGGAAAGAAAGTGAGAGAAAAGATTTGAACAAGAGAAAAAAGTTATGATGGAAAAGGAAGAGCAGGGTACTTCAACTACCAAAAGAAGAAGGACTACCAGAAAGGTTAGCCAACCCAAAACCACACCTTCCAAATCCACCAAACATACTCCTCAAATCCCCAAAACTTCCTCACATCAAACCTCTAAACCAACAGATGTTGAGACACCCGTTGTACCAATAGTTGTTGATACTTCAGTGGTTTCAACAAATGTTATTTCAACCACTGCCCTTACCATTTTAACATCCACCACTCAATCCACTGTCACATCACAAAATACATCTCCACTTCAAACACCACCTGCCACAGTGCAGAAGACAACAGTTGACACATCAACAGTTGTAATGACAACAGTGGTTGAGACACCAGTTGTTTCAACAGTTGTTAGTCAGTCACGTATCACCTCAAACCCTCCTTCCCAAGCCATAATTCTTTCTGCTCCTAAAATTCAAACAAAATCACCTTCTCCCAAAAAGGTGTATACAAGAAAAAGAAAGTTCCAGGTGCATGATGATGACATACCAGCACCAACTCCACTATCATCCACACCCTACAATGTAATCAAACCCTAACCATTCATTCCTCCAAAGTTGGCCAACCCAATCAAAGATCCAACAACATTGGTAGGATTTAACCCTGCTGATGTTGTACCAGTAGCAGCCACCTATCTACTAGAACTGCATGCAGTGAAGGAAGAAATGAAACAGTTCTACTTAGTGGATGACCCTTCAAAGAGAAAATTCCCCTCTCTGGCAGGTTTTAGAGATCCTAAAAACATGGATGAATATCTAAAACTAAAAGCCAAGCAAGCTGAATGGAGGGCCAAATATGAATGCAAAGGGCAGGGTGATAATGCCATTTCAAGTCGAATGCAGTTCTTGCTGACCAAGGTTAAACAATTAGAAGACTATGCAAGAGACCTGAGTAAAGAAATGTCCAACTTGCCTCCAGATGCTGATTTACAAATAGACCTGAAAGAAGATCTCATAAAATTGATCATGAGTGAAAAATTTTACCCTGCCAAAGCTGAACAATTCCAAGACTGGCCACTCATTGCTCTCAATGCAGAACTTAAAAGAATTGAAAGAATAAAAAATGATCCATGTATGAAAAGAACAGCACCAAATTGGAGCAAATTCAGTAAGAAAATTGCTGATTTTACCTTGGAGTATAAAAGCAAATTCAGACAAAGCAATATGGAACAGCCAGGCAGATAGCAAGATGGTCAAAACAAAATATTGATCAGACCTACAAAAGGCTGGAAGAATTAAGGAAAAAGGACCCCACTTCTCCAAAGAAACCAGTCTACAAAACCACTGATAAGCCAAAGCAGCAGGCCCACACTTCTGAACCACTGTTCATATCATCTGACACCTCTGTCATTTAGTTAAACCAAAAGAAGAGGCAAAAATAGACTGATGCAGAAGAGAAAGAACAAGAAGCTGTGTATTTCAAAGAGGCTATCAAAAGAATGGCTTTAGAGGATGATGACTCAGCAAAGCTTCAAGATATAGCCAAAAAGGTTCTGAGCAGACCTCCATCTCCAAACTCATCCAAAATAAAGACTCTCCCAAGAAACCCACTGGATTAAAAAATACTAAAGTGGAAGTCTGATCAAAAGACCCACGTATTGACTCTGCTCAAATCCAGTGGTGAAGTGAAGCATATATCAAGGGAAGAAGCACTTGGCCTGAGTGTAGAAGATTTACAAGATCTCCTTGAGCTTACACTGTGCAGGGATGAGAATGATGAGGATTCCATGAACTTTGAATTACAATTCAAAGGTCAAGTAAAGGAACTCTTGATGAGGCAATAAAGATCCAGAATAACGAAGAGTTTTAGCATCATCTGTTCCAGGGGGAGATTGTTGGGATTGAACCCTACAAAGGAACAGTTGATAAAGCCAAAACTGGATCAGAGCAGTGGATTCACAATAAGCAGTTGTTTGTAACAGATCTTTCCCCTTGAAAGTGGCCCTAACATCTGATGACCTCAAGTACTGCTCTTCACAACAACTGCTGATCTCTAAAGACTGTTGAAGACAAAGCACTGATGCTCAATCAACTGATATGTCTCAAGTACTGCTGAAGACCCAAAGCACTGCTGGAGCTATAACAGTGGAATGAAGAATCAATAGTTTACTTTATTCTTTGTGTTTTACTTGTAATCAGTTGTTTAGTTATCAGTGGTTGTAATAGTCAGTGGTTGTAGGTTGTTAGGAGGTTAGATGTCACTTTCATGGTGACGTCAGCCAAAGATGCTTAGTGGTTGTTCTGTCCTATAAATAGAACAGTATCTTGTACTGTTCTATTAGCTCTCTTCATCACCAAGTCATTCTGTACGAACAATCATAGTGAGCTCAGGCTGAGGGGGAGATTATGTGCATGCATGCACTGTGATTGATTATTGTAATAAATACAATCATTCGATTTCAAGTTAAACATGTTTGTTGAAACTTATTCTCTTATTGATTGTGTGTTGAAAGTTTGTTTCACTTAATTCCGTTGCATTTAACTCTGTTTCACCTTCATTCAAATCAAACAAACACAATCAAAAGAAACTCAGATCCTAACAGGAACATTCGGTTGAACAGACTTTGGAACATACTTCTTGACCTATGGGGTCGAAGAAGTTTGTTTGTTTTTATCATCACTTGAAACTTTAGGTACATACTTTCCTACCGGAACGGTTGAAGTAGTTTGTCCCTTTTCTAGTTTTAGTCACAGAAACCTTCGGAACATTCTTCTTGACTTGTGAAGCCGAAGGAAATTGTTTCGATTTTTGAGCGAACGATGTTTTAGCTTGAATTTTTTACTTCCATGTTTGTTAGTTTTGAACATTTGCTTTGAAAGTTTTACTAGTTTCTCTAGTTTTGAAAATTTTTTTTACTGATTTTTCACAAATATGCGAGCCTTGCCTTTTACATCGTTAGGTTTCCGTTCGTTCTTAACAACAGT
>JARYGA010051352.1:0-42653 GCA_030545235.1 Helianthus tuberosus
TGCTATCTCTTGATCCGCAGCCCAATACAAACCAACGTAGAAGTCTGTTATGTCTTGGTGCATATATACCCTTAGTGTACGTATGTAGGTTTATGTTCTCATAACTTGCAAACAACAAACAAACAAACCCTAAGCACCCATATTTCGCATCTGGGAATCGACGGCAGAAGATAAGACCCCTCCCCCCCCCCCTCGAGGCTTCACCTCACCCATTCAATTTTGTGGTTAGTATTTACTGATTTCTTTGTTGTGATTGTTGGGTTCATCTAGGTAACATATGTGAATATAACATGAATATTATATGACCAAGAATGATGAGCATGAGTTGTTGTTATCTTGACCGATATACATGTGAATCGAGTATGAGTTTGTGGGTAACAGTGTGATGTAATTATGCATATATGTATGGTAACATGTTTAGACATAGCATGCTTGTAATTATGAATTATTAACCAATGATTTCGTATGATAGTATGGTTATGGATGTGATGTGATAATAAAATGGTTTGAATAAACAATAGTGTCAGCCACTAATAAATTGGTCCAATAATAATCTTCGAATGCTTTAACAGTTGTCGGCCACTATTGTTTGTTTTGATAATAATTTATTGTTTTCATATGATAATAATCTTATTGGATAAGAGGGAGATTTCTAGTTAATAATATGTGATGGATTTTTAGGATGATTATATTGGTAGGTTAAATCCTAGTATGAAGTATGACAAACTGTGACTATCATGACTATGGGAAATCTTGATAATTATCAATGATAAAGGATTGATTAGTTCATATAAATTTTTACGTATGGATTGAATGGACTGACTAGTTATGTTAGTATTATGTATGGATTGGATGGATTGAATTGGGCCGCAAACTTGAATGCAGACCATACATTCCCTAGATGGGCCATAGGACAATGGGCCACGCACAGATATGGACTACACGTGTTAGTAGACTGTCATGTGGGGTGATTAACTATTAAGACTTATGTGAATGTCGATACGTGCCCTTCTTATACGTTACTTGTTTAATGTGTGTATAAAATACGTGACAACTAGTATACGAAACTGATTGTAACGTTAATTGTACTAGGACTTGATTGATCAACATGGAAAACGTACGTTAAATTACCGAGCAAACCGATGTGAGTTCACACTCTTTCTAAGGCATGGGATTCCCGGTGGTTGGGAATGGGTTAAAGAACTAAAATGGAACCTGCATATCCTCCTTGGGTAGGATATGTACCGCCATCCTCCATGGGTAGGATGCCAATATTAATCATGCGTATTCTCCTTGGGTAGAATACGTACGTTCGTCCTCCTTGGGTAGGACAACAACCTTAAACTTACTAGACAAAACTCTATCATGAAGTCCCTCATTTTTATATCGACTTAATCGCCGGGCCAATGGCGAGCGGGTCATTAGTTGATAGCGCTATTAGGGTTGACAAGCCTCACACCGTGCCAGTCGGACGGGCGTGTACTAATGGATCTGGGCACTTAGTCAATGATGATAGACATTGACGTAGGGCACAACTTATTTTCGTCAGTTGTCGATATGGTAACGGTCTAGTGGTTCACATGGGGAAGCCCCCCACTGGTTATGGATATGGTTTGGGAAACAAGGAAACTGGTTAACTTATGGTTTACAAACGAACTCATGGTTTTTAGAACAACTTTAAAATGAACACTTAATTGTGAACTCGCTCAACTTTGTTGTTGACTCGTTGTTACATGCCTTGTAGGCCTTTAGGTGCATATTGTTGGAATTTGCTGTCTGGGATGCTGGAGTGGTCATGGGTCGAGATACATGTAAACGCGAGACGAATCTAATGGCTTTCACACACTTGGTTTATGAATTTCTTAATTAATGTATTATGCTTCCGCTGAATGTTAAATAATGTTATGTAACACTTCTATCAATAATAAATGAAAGTTTTATTTATTTATAATTATGAGTTCGATGTGATTGGTGGCTAGATCCTGGTCAGTCACGCCTCCTGCGGTGATACTCCGCTTGTGGATTTTGGGGGTGTGACAGAATAGAATGTCGAATCGTGTGAAAATCGAGTAGAAGTGTCTGACAGGTTTCCAAATCGGATGGTCATTCAGTCGGATGACCATTCGAGCCAGATAGACCCCGTTTGATCGGATGGTCATCTGATCGGATATCCATTCGATCGACTGGTCATTCGATCAGTGGTGTGTTTGCAAATCATTTCAACTTTTGAAGTTTCCATTGTAGTATAAACCCAAGTCATTCGATCGGATGGTCATCCGATCGGATGGCCATTCGATCGATTTGTGTTACTTTGGAAAATAGTGGAACTTTGAAAGTTTGCGAGCTTATATATTGCCTGATCGGATGGTCATCCGATCGCAGGGTTATCCGATCGGATGGTCATTCGATCGGAAGATCTGTTTGGTTGTAATAACTTGTAAAAATCTCCAAGTCGAGTTTAACGGAGACGACATGGTAACGTATCAAGACAACGGAAACCCACCAAGGTTCAGCTTGTCTAATCGGATGGGAATCACCTCATTCAATCAAGGTAACTGTTCTTGACGGAGTTTCATGTTTGACCCGTAAATTGGTCATCTCTCCAGTGAACTTTTTTTTCCAAGCCGACTCCAGACTAAGGAGCGAGTCTAGTCCAGTTTAGGGTCAGATTCCCTCGGGTTTAAGTAGAAAAGTTAAGAAAGTTTGAAGAAAATTTGTAAAGTAAGAATTTTCTTTGAGAAAAGTTAAAGTTTTGCAAGGATTTGTGTTTAAATGTGTAGAATACAGGTGGATCTGCACCATTCCCGAGGAGATGATGTCATTCACTGATTACATAAGCAACCCATGATGATGTCCCCTTCAAGAGTCCAAATCGGGTGATTCCGTGAAGGGAAACAGTGATTTGGATGGAAGGAATGGTGGGGAATTGTGTAATGATGATAGAAGTACAAGATTCACGGAGAAAACTTACAAGAATCGCTTGAAATTGAAAGAAAAGTCCTTAGAACGAGTTGGAATCTTCTAGGTCAGACGAGGCTGTCACATCAGTGAACAGTGATGTGACAGCGGGTATTTATAGTGTGAGAGTGATGGTAAGGCGGTGGGATGGCATGGATCGGATGACTATTCGATCGAATGGCCATTCTATCGGATGGTCATCCGATCGGATGCCCATCCGGCCAGCCAATCCCTGTTTGCTAGTTTCTGACTTTGGTTCGTTTTGCGAGCTAGATTAAGCGTCGATTTGCGTGATGTTGTGAGTAATCATTACATGGGTATAATTATTACTAGCTTGAAAGTTTCTGTGTTTCAAGTTTACATTCACGCTAGTTTACGTCTAAGTATCCAGTATCAAAGTCTCTCGTTTAAAAATGAATCAGAGTTTCACATCCACAATATCAAGTTTCTCGTTCCACTAAGTATCACGTTTCTCGTTCAATAAGCATCAATAATTGTCAAGCTTCTTGTTTAATCAGTATCTATCATAATAAATGCCAGGTTTCAAGATTCGAGTCTCAAAGCACCATAAAAGTCAAGATTCAAGTATCAAAAGAGTTAAGATCTATAAGAGTCTAGTATAGCTTCAAGATTTACGCACAAAGTATCACGAAAGCATCATAGAGTGAAAGTTTCACGTAGTGTCAAAGTTTCTCACGTATCACATTGAGCAAAGTTTCACATAGTTTAACATAGTTTAAGGCTCCAACGTTGAATTCTAGAGGCTTACGCCTTTTGTCAGCATAGCTCTTTTGTCTGCTCCTAGCCTTGATCAAGTTATCGAGAATCTGAAGAATCTTATCCGTTGTCTCTTGAATGATCTCAGGACCAGTAAGTTGCTTGTCACCAATCTCATGCCAACTGAGAGGAGATCGGCACTTGCGACCATTTGAGGATGAATTCGATCAATGGTAAATGTACATCCCAATTACCACCAAAGTCGATGACACAAGAATGGAGCATGTCCTCTAGGGTTTGAATTGTGCGTTCAGTCTGTCCATCCGTTTGAGGATGAAAAGCTGTACTAAGATTCAAAATAGAACCCATAGCGGGCTGAAAAGTTTGCCAAAGACGTGAAGTAAAACGACCATCACGGTCAGAGATTATGTCAAGAGGTATGCCATGACGGCATATGATATCATCGGTATAAATTCGAGCAAGTTTCTCCACTTTATAATCTTCGCGAATAGGAAGAAAGTGGGCTGATTTATTCAAACGGTCAATGATTACCCATATACTATCATGACCGGTAGGTGTACGAGGTAGTTTAGTTATAAAGTCCATTGAGATACTATCCCATTTCCAAACAGGGATTTCGGGTTGTTCTAGAAGACCTGAAGGACGTTGATGTTCAGCCTTTACCTTCGTGCAAGTAAGGCATTTGGAGACGTACGCAGCAATGTCTTTCTTCATACCAGGCCACCAATAAGTCATACGCAAATCGTGGTACATCTTATCAGCACCAGGATGAATAGAGTATAGAGATTTGTGAGCCTCATTCATAATGATCTCACGAAGATTATCGCGATCTGGCACCCATATGCGATTAAGATAATACTGAAGTCCATCAGACTTTGCTTCAAGTTGATCAACAGAAGCACCTCGTACTTCAACGATTAGACTACCTTCTTTAGATGACGAATACTAAGCTTCACGGATACAAGTATGAAGATCACTAGTGATCTACGAACAGATGATACTACTAGCATGAGTCTTATGACTAAGAGCGTTGGCCACGACATTCACCTTGCTAGGATGATAGCGAATCTCGCAGTCGTAGTCGTTAAGCAACTCTACCCATCGACGCTGACGCATATTCAGTTCCTTTTGTTTAAAGATGTGCTGTAGGCTCTTATGGTCAGTGAAAACCACACACTTAGTACCATATAGGTAGTGTCGCCAGATCTTTAATGCAAAAACAACTGTGGCGAGCTCCAGATCATGGGTAGTATAGTTTTTCTCATGTATCTTGAGTTGTCGGGACGCATGAGCGATGACCTTGTCCCGTTGCATGAGCACACAACCTAGGCCACGGTTCGAGGCATCACAATATACCATAAAATCGTCATTCCCATCAGGGAGAGCAAGCACAGGAGCATTACACAGAAGATTCTTAAGAGTCTGAAAAGATTCCTCTTGCTCGGGACCCCAAGCAATAGGTTTCTCCTTTTGAGTCAACGAAGTAAGAGGAACGACAATCTTTGAAAAGTCCGAGATGAATCGGCGGTAAGAACCCGCCAATCCCAAGAAGGAACGAATCTCAGATGCAGATTTAGGCGTACTCCAATTCTTCACTGCTTCGATTTTGGAAGGGTCAACATGAATTCCCTGTTTACTAACAACGTGCCCAAGAAATTGTACTTCATTTATCCAAAATTCACACTTAGAAAATTTTGCATATAAGCGTTCACCATGTAAAAGTTCTAACATAAGGCGTAGATGACGTTCATGATCAGCTCGAGTTTTCGAATAAATAAGAATGTCATCAATAAAGACTATCACAAAACGATCCAAATAAGGTTTACAAACACGATTCATAAGATCCATGAACACAGCAGGTGCGTTGGTCAAGCCAAAAGGCATAACCACGAACTCGTAGTGCCCATAACGAGTGCGAAACGTGGTTTTGGGGACATCTTCTTCGAGAACACAGAGCTGATGATATCCAGATCATAGGTCGATTTTAGAGAAACAGGACGCGCCTTATAGTTGGTCAAATAGATCATCGATAAGAGGGAGGGGATAGCGATTCTTAACGGTGAGTTTATTAAGCTCGCGATAGTCGATACACTTACGATACGAACCATCTTTCTTCTTGACGAAAAGTATAGGAGCACCCCACAGAGAGGTACTTGGACGTATAAAACCTTTGTCGAGCAGTTTTTGTAATTAACTGGACAGTTCTTGCATCTCAGAGGGTGCAAGTCGGTATGGTGCCTTGGCGACAGGAGTCGAACCAGGTAAGAGATCAATACGAAAATCAACAGATTGAGGAGGTGGAAGACCAGGAAGATCTTCAGGAAAGACTTCGGGGAAATCACACACTACTGGAACATCGCTTACGCTCTTTCCCTTACCCTTTTGTTCCACAACGTGGGCCAAGAAGGCAAAGTACTGTTTACGTAAACACTTATTCGCTTGGGTGCATGACATCAACTTCAGTCCTCTAGAAGGTCGGTCTCCATATACGTGCAAAGTTTCACCAGATGGGAGAGGTAAACGAACGTACTTCTCGTGGCAAGCGATTTCGGCATGGTTTTTACGCAACCAATCCATGCCGATTATGATATCAAAACTACTCAATTGCATGGGTATGAGGTCAATAGCAAAGATGTGGTCGTTAAGAGTCAAGGAACAACCACTGAGAATAGAATCAAATAGAATAGACTTACCATCGGTAATCTCAACAGAGAAAGACTTAGGTAGTTTTGAGCATGCACAGTTTAACAAAGATTCAAATTCTATGGACACAAAACTTCTATCGGCACCAGTATCAAATAGTATCAAAGCGTAAAGATTATTGACGAGAAACGTACCATTAACGACGTCATTGTCGTTACGAGCCTGGTTTGCATTAATGTTGAACGCCCGTCCTTGAGCGGCTGGTTGTTGCTCTTGATTCAGCTGGGGACACTGGTTACGGAGATGAGTAGTGTCTCCACACTTGTAGCATGCATGAACATTTGCTGGTCTGGGGTTCTGGGGAGCTAGAAGGGCTGCCTGAGCCGGTGGTGCTTGCTGGACCTTGTGACAACTGGCACCAAACCGGTAATATCCGTACACTTTAATTATTATTTAATGACTGCAATTATGTGCTTAAATGTCAACATTGTTTGATTATATACTATACAAGTGAATTTATGCACGTTTTATACTACAAGAATTACTTTATGCATTAATGAACAGCGTTGCGTCAGAAATACTAGTAAACTCACTGGTAAGACAAATTGTGTCAACAATTCTGCAGAAAGCAGTTAGACAATAGAATTGGAGCCTAGGTGTAGGTCCAACGACAAGAATACATTAAAACCCAAGAGTACATACAAGGGTTTATATATAGACATTCCGAAAGCTAAAATACGCACTAAAAAGCACCTGAAATACACTTTAAAAGCTTAATTTTATATAATTCAGCAAAAATTCAGCAATATAACAAGATATTACCATGCAAAAATATGAAAAATTGATCCAGAATATTTTCCTGAGTGTCGGGAATTGAAAGTATCACAAAAGGATACTTAAAAGACACTAAACGATGCAATTTAGCACTTTAACAAACCGGTATCTAACCGAACAACCGGACATTACCCGGAACATCAAAATATTGCAAGAAGCATTGTTTTTATTTTTCTGAGCTAGTATTGGTTCCCGAACACTTAAACATTCTACATAAAGCATGATACACACTAAACACTAGACTTTTACATTTAACCTTCCACTAATTACCCACTTTACCATTGCAAGTTACAATTTACCCCCCCCCCCCCATTACATATGGGCGGTCACATGTGGCCCCCACATGTGATCTCCTTAATCTCCAAATATCACACTTGATCTTGCTTGATTGAGTGGAAGATTATGTTAGTACTTTTAGGGACACAGGGACCTTTGGACAAAACTCTTGAATGGTTATAAGATCACATGTTATCCTTCCATCTTCACAACACCAAAACTCCTCCCTTGACCACCATTCTCGGCCGTAATCTCCTCCCCACACACCACCATTTTTCACCTCGAGTTCAACTATTCCAAGCTCACTCCAAGGTGTTAGAAGGTGGTTAACGAAGCTTGGAACTCTCGGATCTTGAAGAACCACTCACACTTGCTTTTATACACTCAATCTTCATCATTGTTCTTCCCTAGCTTGAAGCTAGTAGTAAGACTTCTTTGATCTTTGTTTACTTCAAGTTTTTAGTGGTTAAAAGATATATTGTGATGAAAATAACTAGAACACTAAAAGACTTGAATCTTGAACATAAAGCTTTGCACATGATGATATATGAATAGAATGACATTGTTTAGTACAAGAATAATGTTTGTTTGTTGATTACTAGAGATATTGATATTGATCACTACATGGAACTTGCTAGATTATGATTAAAAGCATGATTTAGCAAGTTAGGAGATGATTATGTGTTTATACAAGATGATCATCTTCTAGATTAAACATGAACTTGAAGACAAGATGATTTCTTGAAAAAGTAATAAACAAAGTAAGCTAATAATCTTGTAAATCCAAGATTTATGAATGATTTTCCAAGAAAACCAAGTTTAAAATATGATTTTTAAAGGATCATGGTTTTTATTAAACCTACACTATTTTTAGTGGAAAGACAAGTAAATAAACACTAGAGAAACAAGAAGATGTTATGGATAAACATTTTTGTAAATTATGTTTACAAGTTGTAAACACCAAATCTTTTCAAGAATGAGATTTACAAACAAATAACCATGTTTTCAAGGGTAACTAAACCTACTAAATAACATGGTAAGTTACTACAAGTTTTTACAAAAACTTCAAGTTCATGATGTAGTGAAATTACTTGATTTTGACACTCGGAAAGTGTTGAATAAGTTGATTATTGATTGTGATGATTTAAAAGAAAATAAACATATGTTTTAAAAACATGGGAAACCTCCATTTTTAGGGGAAACCATGTCAAAATTTTTATAAATTTTGACACTTAGAAAAATATAAGTTTTTGAGAAACTTATTCCCTAAAAATGTATCTAAAAATATTTACCAAGGTTTCCCTAATTTTTGTGTTAAGAAATGATGATTTCTTCAAGATTAAAATTGATATTAAGTATGTATATTTTTGAGAAAATATATATATTTATTGATCACCAAATTTTGTGCTAAGTGTATGTAGTATGTATTATATGTGAATAGTGTATTAGGACTTGAAAATACACTAAGTACTCCCGAGGAGTAGAAATACAAAAATACACATACAACATGCTTAGACAAATACATGGAAATATATTACTTGATAGCATAAATAACTTGGACAAGTTATGAACATGAAATTAAGTTTTTGGACAAGATACATAATTCGGGTGAAAAATACAAGATACTTATATTTATTTTTGAGAAAATAATATAAGTAAGATACAAAGTTAAAAATATAAATTATTTTTAACACAAGAACACATATACAAAAGATAGTGACTTGTACTTGTGCGATACAAGTCTAGTGACTAACGTTAATAAAACACGTTTAGGTCACGACGCTAGATAAGCAAATCCGGTGAAGTTTACGACGCAGGAACGCAAAGTTGTGAGTTCATGCTCCCCCTTTTCTTTTAACTGTTTTCAGTTTTATAACTTCGGGGGTGAAATACATGTTACAAATGTTACAATGTTTATAAATGGTATGATACAAAAACAAGAAGCACTCTTGGTGATAACTAGTACCAAGTATGATGCGTTTTAAGGAATGATACGAGAAATGATACGAGAAATCGTGTCACGAATAGGGTACCATAAGCACCATTAATCAACAATATACCTAGACCGCAGAACAAAAGGTTAGATCTAACGGGTTTTCGGGCAGCCACACTCTTGGTGAAAACTAGTACCGAGTAGTGCTTTTGTGTCTCCGTCGTGAATCGACAACTAGAAAAATGCCTATGGTTTGGTTGCTTCCTATGTCGTGTCACATGTTAATGGCCTTGCAACCCATTAACAACTTGATACATACAAGAATACTTGATTTATACAGGAAAACTTGATACATACAAGAATACTTGATTTATACAGGAATACTTGATACATACAAGAATACTTGATTTATACAGGAATACTTGATACATACAAGAATACTTAATTTATACAAGAATACTTGATTTATACAAGAATACTTGATTTATACAAGATACATACCATGTTTTCATACAAAGTATACAAACGTTCAATACAAGAACTGCATGAATTCACACCAACATTATGTTGACGTTTTTTTCCAAAACTCACATGTATTTCAGGTAACTAAAGTGGATGTGCGCGCGGTCTTACTCATGCTCCTAGACGTTGTTTATGTTTATCCTTTAATAAAGTTTTAAACTTTCAAACAATATGTTGTCTCGTGATGTAAACACTTAACATATGTTTTCAGTAACGTAATGTTTGGCATTTGAAGTTATTTTTACGAGCATGTAGTATGTTTACCAATCGTAAGCAATGAAAACCTTTCATGATCACACCTCGTGCTTCCGCCTTAGAAAAGGGTGTGACAGACCTGGTTGGCTTGACGGCAGTAAGGAGTTGTGTGACCATAGCGATTGCAGTTGGTACACAGACGGCAAGCAGAGTTGGCCGGGTGATGGAAGTTGCAAGTAGCACACTTGGGATGAACCCCAGTGTATGGTTTCTTGTTTTCTGGAGCAGGAGGGTTAGTAGCAGCAGGCACAATGCATTGCCAGTAGGATTTGCATTAACAGCAGGGACAATGGCATTGAAGCCAGAGCCTTGAGACTTTCGTTTCTTGTTCTTGCTACCACTTGGATGCTGGGTAACTTGGTTAGCTGATTTCGAGGGGGCAGAGTTTCCAAACTGTTTATCACGAACACGGTTGTTGTTCAAACTTGCTGCAAGACGGTAAACTTCCTCAATAGATCCGAGCTGAGCTGCTTCAATGGCATCACACATAGCAGGAGGTAACCCATGAATGTACTTGGTGATCATGCGCTTAGGAGTAGACACCAAGTGAGGTACAATGATGTTGAGTTGTTTAAAACGTGTAGTATACGCCATATTGTCATCTCCAACTTGTTTTAAATGCCAAAATTCATCGTCAAGTTTCTGCTGCTCATGCGGAGGGCAGAATTCAAGCATCATCATTTCCCTAACCTCGGCCCAAGGTAAAGCATAAGCCTCATCGTTTGAGCAGATGTTTCTCTCATTTATACACCAATCTAGAGCCCTTCCTTTAAACACGCCAGTTGCACTCCTACTCTTTAGATGCTCAGGGCATTCACTGTTGATGAAAGTGACTTCTATGCTGTCAAACCACGCCAGCATTGCAGTCACTCCATCACTGCCCGTGAAAGGCTTAGGGTTGCAAGAGACAAAGTGTTTGTAGTTGAAGCTCACAGGCTTAGGTTTGTCTGCTTTAGAATCAATAGAGGAGGGAGGAGTGTTTGATCCCTGGATTTCAGTGACAATCTTGGGAACAATGCGTGCAATTTGGTCGGCCATAAAAGACATCATCTTCTTTTGAGTGTTGGCCTTTGACTTCTTGTGTGGGTTGTTAAGACGACTTGACGACATCTAAAGATTCAACAAAGAATCGGGTAAGACTCGACCACAATGCTTCGTTTAAGTCATAGTCTCACAATCACATAGTATTGCATAAAGTTTCGTAAAGACTCACATTGTTTAATAGTATAATACGTTCAACATGTTTCACATAGCATAAAAGATTCAGTATACTGATCACAGGTCCGTAAAACCCCGAATTTCGCATGGCACGTGGTACGAAAGTTTGGTAAGATGATAGAAACACTTATATATAGGAAGTACCAGCGGCGTATCCACCATGTTTCGACCATGTCACGTCCGTCTCGTAATTCGGTGTCATGCTACGTACCGTGTTTTGCCACACACAAAAGTACACTCCATGACCTTCACGCGCTTTTACTAGTCAGATAGATTAATCAAGTTGTTTCACGTAGCATAAACGTTCAACATGTTTCCTTATAGTTCAATCAAGACTTCCGCGTAGTATAATACTTTGAATAAAGCATCATAAATTTAGTTCGATCCTGAGAGATTATGATTATTGTTTTAGATTGCGGAGATACGTGCGATTCATGTACAAGTTTCGAAACGAACAAAGAATCAAGTTTAAAACCACATGTAAAATTGGGATAACATAAAAGATAGGCTCATGAAACATAGGATTGTTCCGGGTAGAGGAACGTTGACTAACCAAAGTGAATCGAACCCCTTTCGAATTAAGACAGCATACCTTGGCTCACTTAGACAAATACGTCATCGATGTTAGGCCCACGATATTTGTCCTTTCTGTCACTACACATCCCTAATTGATTTGGAATTTCAAGGCTTTGGCAAGACTGAAAGACAAAGAGTGGGACTAGTTATCAGGATGTGAGTTTCACCTCTAACTTGACAACATCGTACCCTAATAGTGTTGGTACTTATCAAAAGATAAGACCTACTAGAATATAATATGGAAACTTCCCTTCAAGGTTTGGATGTCACTCTTGACTTGAGGGTAAATCTCGTGCAAAATACAAATGCTGCTCAGCAGTGTTTTCAAAGCGTTCAAGTGTATATTGTGTTAGCCTTAGGAAAGGCATGTAATGTTTAACAGGAATATGTTGCTAGGAAGCAAGTATGGTAGAATGCATAAGTCTTAAACAACAAATAAGAGTCAAGTTTCCTAGAACTATAGACTAGGCAAGGCATTCCTACTTTACCTAATTCCCTATAGTTATGGCTCTGATACCAATCTGTCACACCCCAACCGATGGAGAAAACATCGGGGCGCGACACTAAGCATTCAGATTGCTCAAGATATTTCCACAACACTATTTATTTCAATAATAATTAATTACGTTTCATGAAATTGTCTAAAATCAACGATCCAAAATCATAAAAGTATCAAACACAAAACATCCAAATATTGTTCAAAGATTTCTGAATTAACTAAGATGTGTTTCTAAGCAGCATCCTAGCAAGTTTTCTTTATTTCCTCAGCTACTATCAACCTTCAACATGTATTAAAATACTATCAACAATAATGTTGGCGAGTATACAAGTTTGAGTACGTAATAGCATAATAGTTTAAAAGACTCATATCCATCATGTAAACACATAAAAGTTTCACCAAGCTAGTTTACGCAGTCCAAGTGATAGCCCAAGTTTCCAATGCGTTAAATGCCTTTCCCAAATACTAACGGGAGGTTAAATGTCTCCTCCTAACAATACCCCAAAGACTAACGGGGAGGTGCATTACCCCTATAGCGCTACCATTGTTAAGGCGGAACTACACACAAGGATTAAACATTCACATAGCATAAAAGTCTCAAGAATCACAAGTTTCAAGTTTCATGTTCACAGCGGATAAAGTGTGTTTCCAAATAAGTATCAAGTGTCATATTTATAGAATACATGTTTCATCCCAAAGTGTTTAAAACAAAAAAGGATCGAGTATACTCACAGTGGGTGCTAAGTATCAACACCAACTAATTGGATCGAAAGGAGCACTGGAATTAGCCTGATTATAGTATAACAGTTAAGCGATGAACAGAATGTCGAATCGTGAGAAAATCGAGTAGAAGTTTCTGATAGGTTTCCTGATCGGATGGTCATCCGGACGGGTGGTCATTCGGTCGGATGACCATTCGAGCCAGATAGACCCCGTTCGATCGGATGGTCATTCGATCAGATATCCATTCGATCGACTGGTCATTCAATTAGTGGTGTGTTTGCAAATTGTTTCAACTTTTGAAGTTTTCGTTGTAGTATAAACCCAGGTCATTCGATCGGATGGTCATCCGATCGGATGGCCATTCGATCGAGTTGTGTTACTTTGGAAAATAGTGGAACTTTGAAAGTTTGCGAGCTTATATATTACCTGATCGGAAGGTCATCCGATCGGAGGGTTATCCGATCGGATGGTCATTCGATCGGGAGATCTGTTTGGTTGTAATAACTTGTAAAAATCTCCAAGTTCGAGTTTAACGGAGACGACGTGGTAACGTTTCAAGACAACGGAAATCCACCAAGGTTCAGCTTGTCTGATCGGATGGGAATCACCTCATTCGATCAGGGTAACTATTCTTGACGGAGTTTCATGTCTGACCCGTAAATTGGTCATCTCTCCGGTGAACTTTTGTTTCCAAGCCGACTCCAAACTAAGGAACAAGACTAGGCCAGTTTAGGGCCAGATTCCCTTGGGTTTAAGTAGAAAAGTTAAGAGAGTTTTAAGAAAAGTTGAAAAGTAAGAATTTCCTTTGAGAAAAGTTAAAGTTTTGCAAGGATTTGTGTTTGAATGTGTAGAATACAGGTGTATCTGCACCATTCCTGAGGAGCTGACGTCATTCACTGATTACATAAGCAACCCATGATGATGTCATCTTCAAGAGTCCAAATCGGGTGATTCCGGGAAGGAAACAATGATTTTGATGGAAGGAATGGTGGGGAATTGTGTAATGATGATAGAAGTACAAGATTCACGGAAAAAACTTACAAGAATCGCTTAAAATTGAAAGAAAAGTGCCTTAGAACGAGTTGGAAGCTTCTGGGTCGGACGAGGCTGTCACATCAGTGAACAGTGATGTGACAGCGGGTATTTATAGTGTGAGAGTGATGGTAAGGTGGTGGGATGGAATGGATCGGATGACTATTCGATCGAATGGCCATCCGATTGGATGGTCATCCGATCGGATGCCCATCCGGACAGCCAATCCCTGTTTGCTAGTTTCTGACTTTGGTTCATTTTGCGAGCTAGATTAAGCGTTGTGTTGCGTGATGTTATGAGTAATCATTACATGGGTAAAATTATTACTAGCACAAAATTTTTCGTGTTTCAAGTTTACGTTCACGCTAGTTTACGTCTAAGTATCCAGTATCAAAGTCTCTCGTTTAACAAGGAATCGGAGTTTCACGTCCACAATATCAAGTTTCTCGTTCCACTAAGTATCAAGTTTCTCGTTGAATAAGCATCAATAAGTGTCAAGCTTCTTGTTTAATCAGTATCTATCATAATAAATGTCAAGTTTCAACATTCGAGTCTCAAAGCACCATATGAGTCAAGATTCAAGTATCAAAAGAGTTAAGATCCATAAGAGTCTAGTATAGCTTCAAGATTTACGCACAAAGTATCATGAAAGCATCATAGAGTGAAAGTTTCACGTAGTGTCAAAGTTTCGCACGTATCACATTGAGCAAAGTTTCACATAGTTTAACATAGTTTAAGGCTCAAACAGGCAACATTAAGTATGACAGGGTCGAGATTTGCCAAAATGTGAAAGTTTCAAAACGCAGGGCGTTACATGGGGTTTGGTATTTATACCAAGTAGTGGTACAACTTATTCACTTCACTAGGGAGTTGAACCAACCAATTCATTAAACACTATAGATGCATATGTTACAACACCAAGAAGCCTAAACATGTTACAAATTATAGTATATATAAATATAAATAAAAATTAGTTTGTAGTTACACTTTATTCCCCTTATAAAAAACTAACTACCCCCAAGATTTTTAAATAACCATAATTTTTTCGTACGTATTTCTTTTTTAAATTACACCATTACAATGATATTTTTATTCTCTTTAATTTGAGTATAGTATAGCTATAGTTGTTTAAAGAGTTAATAACGTTTTTTGTCCCTATGGTTTGTCAAAAATCACTATTTCAGTCCACTGGTTTAAAAATTGCCAAAACACTTCCTGTGGTTTTACTTTCGTAACTATTACAGACTACCCTCACTAACGTCATCCAGTTATTCTGTTAGTTTATTTGAAATGACCATAATGCTCCTGTTATGAAAATTAACTAAATCATTAACCGAAACCAAACCGAACCAAAATCAACCAAAAACTGAAAACCGATTACGCAAATATAGGTTATCGGTTTTTTGTACCTTCGTTTAACCAAAATTAACCGAACCATTCATATATATATATATATATATATATATATATTATACATGTCTAATTTTTATACATTCAGTTCATGCATTTCATATGTTATACCTCCATTTCATGTATTATACTACTATTTCATTATTTATGTATCTATTTAATGTATTTATACCCCACTTTCATGTAATTTTAAGCAAAAAATTTAGCCAAAGTTTGGTTCTAGCTATTAACCGAAATTAAGCGTACCAAACCAAAAATTGTCAATCTAACTGAATAAACTGAACTGATTAACCAAAAACCGATTGGTTAATAGAATAAACTAATCGATAACTTCGGTTGAGAATAATAACCAAACTGACTGAACCATGCACACCCTGGTAGTGTCTGTGTTTCTTGCTGTATCATGCGGGCACCATTCTAGAAAGATTAGGAATCTGTTATGAATGAAACGAAGAGCAAAATGGAAGATGTGTCAGGTATCCATGTATAACAATTACATGATAAAAACCCATGTAACTAAAATGCTTAACATTTTTTTTCAGTTCCCCAAACCTGCTCCAACCACTGATGTGTCAGTAAAGTGGAGAAGATAGAAGAAATTCATCCTCCAAAAGATGTAACAATCAAATAATAAGAGATACGAGAAATTTTGGGGATCTGTCTTGATGACAAATGCTGGTGTGATAATATAGACGGGATCATTGAGATGTGTAAGGCGTATGACTAAATTGATTTCATCATTATTTAACGTAGTTCACACTCGAGCTTTTAGTTTTCAACTTTTATGCTTAAGACTTATTTTTCCTTATTCATGTGTTACTTTATTACATCAATCGTTTCTTAGAGTACTTGATAATTTAGATGCTAAATCTGTTAGTTATTAAACATGCGTAACGCTCGGGCTAGGTTCATTTGTGAACAACCCCCTTGATAGTGAACACTAGTGAACTAATCATGGTCCTTGATTATCAATACACAAGTGTATACATAAGAGTAAATCAATGGCCATGATCTGATGATGAAAATACACTAGTGTATTTTACGATTTAATGATGTGAATCAATGGTCAAGATTTGTTCACTCAGTTCACAAATACACTAGTGTTCACTCCAGAACCTCACCCTATGATGTATATCCACCATAATAATGCTACAACAAGTATTACATGAATAAAAAACTACTAGAAACAAGTACCGCAATACTAATTGTTTCCCCACTACATTTAAAGGGGCACAAAAAACCCGAACCTGAAAAAAACCCGAACCTGAAAAAAACCCGAACCCGGGTATTAGAGAAACCGGGTTTTTTAAACCCGAAGCTACCTGTAGGGTAGAGACCGGGTATGCATATTCTGTTCAATACCCGAACCTGAACCCGGGTTTTTTTCGTACCCATAAAACCCGTACCCGGTTTTCCGTAATATCCGGGTTTTCATAATACCCGGATCCGTTGTGTACAACAACTTGTTTGAATGTTTAGAGCTTGTGTAAGGCTTTTTTGGGAAAATTTCAAAGTATACAATATTTAAATATAAAGGTTTCCATTATATTTCTATGTTTTGTGCCAATAAAATGAATCGAAAAACCCGATATATACCTGAACCCGAACCATACCAGAACCATACTCAACTAATACCCAAACGGCCGAACCCTACTCGGACCCGAAAATAAGGTATTTTAATACTCGGGTATTGAAAAGAAGAACTCAAACCCTACTCGAATCTAGGTACACAGGGTATAGATTTTCTGACCAAATCCAAACCCGAACCAGATACGAGTATGACCAATACCCGAAAAGTCAAAACCCTCCCGAACCAGGTACTAGAAAACACCCGGTTTGTACACAAAAATAAAGAGAAAAATGCTCGGATAGTCCCTGTGGCTTGCCCGTTTTTCACCTTTAGTCCCTAACTTTCTAAAATTACACCTATAGTCCCCAAGTTTTTGAATTTCGTTCCCGGATAGTCCCTGGCGTGGATGGGGGTTAGTTTTTGGTGTTAGGTGCGTGTGAAATGATAAAAATACCCTTGTTAACCAAATTAATAACTAAAAATTTAAAAGAAATATAATTAATATTCAATTTATATAGGACCCACCACCCACCCTACCCACTTCATCTTCCCCACTCCACACCACCATCACCATCATCACCTTCAACCACCACCACCATCTACCCCCCCCACTTCACCGTAACCATTACTGCCACAACCATCCCCAATTAAATCAACTTTCAAAACACTCTGCAAACCTAACCTAAACAAATCACCTTCACAAGCACCAAATCTAGCACAAAACAACAATCAAATTTGAACTTAAATCACAAAACTAAATCTCTGTGTAAATCAATTAGAATTAACAAACTGAAACAAAAACATATAAAACTAGCATTCATCAAAAACCATAGATCCGTAATTAACATCAATTCACAACAAAGTGAACAAACATCAAAATAATTTTCAGAAATTGAATAAATAACTACATCACAAGTATCAATCACACACTGTAACATCGACTCATAACAAAATCGAAACAATATCCGATGAAATGTACGAACAAGTGAAAGAGAAATCATTGTCGTTGCTATTGAAATCTTCATAAGCAGAGACTTGAGATGCGTTCGTATTAAAGCTCCGATGAACGGAAGGTGTAGCAGAAATGGAGCGAATAGGAAGAAGAAGCTTGTTGAAGAGATTTGCTGCTGCAGTGGTGCTTCTCTTGAGAAGGGTGGAGGTAGCCATATCTTACTGATGTTGATATGATGGCGGCGGAGAGAGCTAAAACCAAAATCGAATTGGGTTTTTCAGTTAATCAAACAAGGAAGTACCCTGAAGCTAGAACCAGGTTCCTTCTGTCCATCATCATCATCATTGATGAAAACAACATCAATAGATCGAAACGATGGTGGTTGTGGTGGGGGTGGTGATGATGGCGGCGGTAGTGGTTGTGGCGGAAGTGGTGGCTGTGATGATGGTGGTGGTGGTCAGTGGTGATGGCGGCAGTGAAGTTGGAGGTGATGGTGGTGGTGGTACAAGAGAGAGAACGAGAGAGAAAGGGATCATCTCATATTATTGATCTGTGTGTATATATATATTTACAAAGATATATTTATTTAACACTTATTTAATTTATTTTGTTTTATTTTATGATAAGGGCATTTTAGTCATTTCACACACACTTAACATTAAAAACTAACCTCCATCCGTGCCAGGGACTATCCGAAAACAAAAATTGAAAAGTTGAGGACTATAGAAATGATTTTAGAAAGTTAGGGACTAAAGTTAAAAAAGGCCAAACCACAGGAATTATCCGGACATTTAACTCCAAAAATAAATAAACAAAAATTGATAATGGAGTTAAAAGAAAAAAGAATAAGAAAAAGGTAAAGTACTACCGACGTTTCAGGGTTTCTGCCAATTAAAGTCTCATTCCCTCAGAGAACAACAACAAATATACATTATAATATCTTTCAGAACCAGCACCTCCGTCATCGTCTCCGGCAATGCTGCCGGAATTTACAGACAAACCACCACCACCACCGTCACTGTAAACAACCTCCGTTACTTCCACAATGTCACTTGCTAAACACACTCCGAGATCACCACCAGATTTCAAACATCGAGTCCTCACCTGCCTCAACAAACTTTCCGACCGCGACACACACTCCGCCGCCGCAACGGAGCTCGAATCCATCGCAAAAACTCTAAATCACGAATCAATTTCACCCTTTCTGTCTTCAATCTCCACCACAAACTCTTCCGACAAATCTCCTGTCCGTAAACAATGCATTCGCTTAATCTCCACCTTATCCGAAACCCACGGCAACATATTATCACCTCACTTATCAAAACTCCTCTCCGCCGTCGTCCGCCGGTTACGTGATCCAGACACCGTCGTCCGTACCGCCTGCGTCGCCGCCACCGCTTCTATCGCTGCTCACGTCACCAAACCGCCGTTCATATCCGTTGCGAAACCGTTTGTTGACGCGTTGGTTACCGAGCAGGATCTGAACGCTCAGATCGGCGCGGCTCTGTGTCTGGCGTCGGCTATCAACGACGCGCCGGAGCCGGACACGGCTTACTTGAGGCGGTTGTTGCCGAAGGTTGAGAAGTTGTTGAAGAGTAATTGTTTTAAGGCGAAGGCTGCATTGCTGAGGGTGGTTGTTAGTGTTGTTAGAGTCGGTGCGGCTTCCAGTCCGGTCATTGTGAAGAGTTTGGTGGAGATTATGACGGATTTTGTGGCGAAGAGTGAGGATTGGGCGGTGAGGAAGGGGGCGGCTGAGGTGTTGGAGGTGTTGGCTGTTGTGGAGAAGGATTTGTTGCCGGCGTATAAGGCGTCGTGTTTGAAGACATTCGAGGCGAAGAAGTTTGATAAGGTGTGAGAGTTAATTGAGTTGTGTTTGGTTGGTTAAATGTTTGTTGTTATCATTTATATGAATTGGATTGGTTATTGTGTATGTGTAGGTGAAAGGTGTGAGGGAGACGATGAATCAGATGATCGAAGCTTGGAATGCGGTTTTGGATGTGCTGGAGGAGGTGTTACCACAGCAGGAATCACATTCTTTTAAAGGTATGAAGATTTCTCGCATTTCTAGTTTTATAGTGGATATTCAGTATTGCAAAACAATTGATACTATGCTTGGATTCGCATATCTTACTTTCGTATATTCGTTAATTAAGTTGAATTGCAGATCTATTCGCTCGCTAGCAGTAGTATTAGATGTTTTTATTGCATATAGATTTAGTAAAGATACTCGGATTCGCCACTAGGAACTATTTGTGTGGAATGATCTGAACAAAATTTGATTTTTCAATCGAATAGTATTACTTTGTAATGTGTATGCTTTGGGCTTTTATAATGATTCTCTTAATTTTCTGGAATGATATGATTTCTGATGTTGTGTGATATGATATGGCAGAAGAAGAAGCTGAGATACAAAATCCACCTCAAATAACAAACAAGCGAACCGTGCCCTCCGCTTCCGCCACCAGCAGGAAAACTGGTCCAGCAATGTTCCGTAAGCTGGATCGCAAGAAGCCAAATGATCAGAAACTTAACACTACCGAGGGTCAACACAGCAAACAAAGATCTTTAAAGCAAGAAACAAAACGGGCCCTTTTCAGCGAAATAACTGATGAAAAGATACCCGAATCTCAATCTCATGAAGATATGGAAAGTGCCGGAGGTGCAGGACGTTTGAATATCGATTCGGTTAACCAAGATGAGGACTTGTCTTTGATTCGCAATCAACTTGTTCAAATCGAAACCCAACAGTCCAACTTGTTTGATCTCCTCGAGGTAATTTTAAACAATATTTGCCCCAAAATTACAACCTAGTTTAATGACATTATTGGCCCTATCTTATCTAACACACACATGGTCAAGACTCAACACCCAACAGCATGTTATTTGGTAACCAATAACTTAATAATGTGGGGCTTTGATAATAAGTGTACCTTCCCAACAACTGGTTTAGGTCCAACCAACACTACTAAAGTATCCACATTCAAAGTTAAGGTGGGGTGTCTTCTTCCCCAACCCTCCTATCTTTGACTACGTGATTTCTTCACATCAGCGTCACATCAGTTTTTTCTTATGTATCTTCCTATTCCATTCTTAACATGGAAATGCCGGTTTTTATTCATCCCTAAAATCCCTCAATTAGATAAAAAAATTTAAATAAATAATATTAGCAATAAAATATAAAACGTTCAAATAAATGAAGTATATAACTAAACTACATTGTATAGTAATAGTAGAATAAAATCATTTTTATCCTATCATAATGTATATTTCCCAATGATTGAAATTCTGTCCTGATATTATTATATCACATTATAGTATTTGCAATCTTGTGAATTAATATTAAAAGAACCTAAAATAGTTAGATAGCCTAAAATAATTAGAGAATCTGAAATGAATTGATATTAAAAGAACCTAAAATTGATAGAGAACCTAACTAAAATTGATAGAGAACCTAAAATGAATTAATAATAATTCACCCACTACACTTTCCATTTGTGAGTTGATTAGTCAACAAAAGAAAAGTAATAAACATCCTACGGTACACACAACGGCACAGCCACACCGCAATCGGTGGGGCAGTGACTACGCGGATACCGCCTTGCCACATTACCATATCGCACCTCGTGCCCTCTTAGTAAGACATAATAAAACTATATACTTATTTATGTATAGATACCCATAGTGGTGTAAATGAGCTCGAGCCTGAGCTTAAAATATCGAGTATTCGAGCATGAGTTGCATGACTAAGGTGCTAGCTTATACAGGCCTATTATTTGTATAACTTTTATTTGATATATAATGTATACAGTTACGATTATTTAATTACGTAACACAAAATGAAACGCTAACACCTCTGATTTTCAAAGGCGACTTCTCACATATATACAGTTACGATTATTTATTTGATGTAAAATGTAACACTGTCCATTTACAGAAATATATCGGGAGCTCACAGGACGGGATGCGGTCACTGGAGTCTCGTGTGCGCGGTCTAGAGTCAACGCTGGATGAGATTTCTTATGATTTGGCAAAGTCAACGGGACAGGGATCGAACCCTAAACCGACCTTATGCTGCAGGTTACCAGGTGCAGATCTTTTGAGTTCTAAACTCTGGAAGAAATCGGAAATTCAACCTTCAAACACGCGATATGCTTCATCATCATCATCTTCTGTCAAGAAGACGAATCATGGATCATATAATGTTGGTGGTGGTAGCGGGTTAATCAAGAACCCGTTGGCTGAGGTGCACCAGATGTGACCAGTCTAATTAATTAAGTTTAACAAGAGGTTGTTGCTATTTGTGTTTCCAAGGGTAGGTTTTTGTGTATAGAAGAAAATGTGGCCTTCCTTCATTTGTGCTGTATGGCTCTCTTCCGCTTTGAATTGTGGTGATGATTAGTAATTTAAAGATTGAATGATATGCTGCATTAATTTTATGAATGTTTTAGACTTCTTTCTATATGTAGATAGGGACGGTGAACCGTGTTGTGTTTTGTTATAGGACTCGTTTAACACAATTAGTGAACCCAAACATGACATGTATAACCCACACGGGTCATGGATATGTAATATAATGCTTAATAAGCAGATAATGACACGACACACTTAACGTGAGTCACTAAACAAAATTTGGGGAAAATATATTAGTAAGATAAAATAAAAGTTATTAAAACTTACAATCAATGTTTTGTTATAATTTATTTATAAAACTATTAAGCTATGCTGTTTTGATAAACGAGACATAAATGTGTCGTGACAACCTATTTAGCATTATAAGCTATACATGTTATGCGTGTCACACAATTTATGACCCGGACCTTTTACTCAAACACTTTGACTCATTTAACTTTATGTCAAGTCATATCATGTTAAGAGGACGAGTCATAAATTGTCAACCCTACATATAAAGGCTTTATTTCGTTATTAAAAATATAAAAGTTAAATTATACTAAAACAAAATTAATAGTTCAACCTCCCCTCTCTTTCCATATCTACAACTCCACGGCATGCCGTAACAAACATCAATGTCGACCTCATTAGCCTTTGGGAGTTTTGACACTTTCATTGACTCGATGATCTCCACTCCACCCAAGCCTCCTATGTAATTAACTCGACTCTGAGACGAGTAAATTTTAATGTTAATTAGTGTTATACCAAACACATTATGATTTCTACATTTGAGGCTAAATCCCTAACTTGTTATGGTTAAGGATGGGATCTGTAATAATATATAACTTGGCATGATCTAAATAAAAAGTTAATACAATATAATATAAAAATAAAAGTTGAATTAATAAATTAAACAGGAAAATGTTTAGCTGCCTATTTTAACCAAATCTTTTTGATGACACATGCATAGATTCGGCAATCTCTTTTTTTTTTACACTTGATCCGTGTCCACTCTCTTGGTAAAACCATCTTTTTCATGGCACGTGATCGCACTTTGTCCATGCTCTCAAAGTCTCATGGATATCACTTGTATATAACGTACTATAAAAATCTTTTAGTTTAGTTACATATTTTAATTGTGAGATGTGTTGTATACTTCCCTTGTTTATTCTTCTTCTAATGTATAATCGATTCCAAATCACAATGAAAAAAATATGAGTACATTTTAATTGGCTTGGTCTATTCGCACACGCTCTTTGTCTTTTTGCACACTCAAAGCGTCCCGCTTTGGCCATAGTGGGGCGCTTTGGCCAAAGTCAACAGACAAGGACTGACTTTGTCAGGTTGTACATGACGTCATGCCTACGACCTGAACATGACGTACCGTACATGAACATGACGTCATGCCTACGACCTGAACAAATGGCAGGTTGTACATGTTCGTTTTGTAGGTGGCGTCAATCATTAGCACATGCGGGAAGGCACACCACATAGTGAATGATTTTCGTGAACAAAGAAGACATCTTCAACTTCGTTCGATATCTCATTCGTGCGCATGTAATAAGTGTAATCTTTTTCGAGAAGAATGTTTTCAAGTTTTTGCATCGGAGACTTACCGACATTTTTTTCGGCGTTGATCTTCTGAACAGCGTTGTGTATATATTTCGGAATAAGCTTTCTAGCCGGATTGTTTTTTGTCAGCGTTCGCCAGATACTTTGGTTGGGAATATCTTGCTCTGCCAGCTCCTTAACCAGTTTTTTATCCTCCGAAGAAAGCCTTCTCGCATACGCGTGACCCTCTAAGTTTTCAATAGGAGTGTGGTTATGCTTCGCCTTCGTCACCTCGATCCTCCAAACACTTCCGGATGATTCCGAAAACCCGATCATCTCGAACGGGCAGCCTATTTTCTTGCTACCCGTTTTCCTCTGTGTAGCTATACTCTTATGCTCCCCACCAAAAGTACATTGAAACCAAATCTTGTAATTCTCTCCTCTTTTATTCGACCTCTTAATCACAATGAGGTAACCATTGTCTTTTTCCGTGTCTTGTACCCAACGCACCAACTCTTTACGTGACGAAAAGGTCTGCGTTGTATCAAACGAAAATGTAACCGGGTAACAGCCTTCCTCGTCAACAGACACATCCTCCGGCTCACCATCGTCACCGAGGTTCGAATAGACTTGATGTTCAAAGCTCTGTTCACAACCGTAACTGTGGTTTGGATAACACTCATGCTGTACAAAGCTTTGCTCGCCACCGTAACCGAAATTCGAATAACCTTGTAAGCTCTGTTGACAACCGTAACTGTCGTTTGGATAACACTCCTGCTGTACAAAGCTGTACTCGCCACCGTAACCGAAATTCGAATAACCTTGTTGTGCGTAAGGGTCCTCCACAGGGGTATTCAAATCCAGCTTCACCGTGTTATCACGATAACGAATGCCAGATATAACCTCTGCCTCCCTCACGTTGGACGAGACCGGTTTCTCATACGAGTCAGAAATAGCGGTCCCCTCGTAAGAATCAGGAACAACTGACTCGTTAGAATTTTGACCGAAAAGATAGTTGCTTAACCACGACATCGTTTTTTCAAGACACGTAACTAATACATCAAAGAAATCAACAAACAACAAAACACTCGAATACCCTCGAATGCTAAATGTTCTCTCTATGCAGGTTTAAATAATGAAAATTTGGGGTCGAAGCGCCGCGCTTTGGCCATAGCGCGGCGCTTAGGGTTCACGGGACACTGCAACCTCGTATCACCTTTATGTCTCTGCAACTTATGTCAGTCAAACCATCAACTCACCTTTTGTCGACCTAAGCGCCCCGCTATGGCCATAGCGCGGCGCTTCGGCGTGTGAAAATAATTTTCTGCGTGTGGGAATAGCATGACCCTTTTAATTACCTTAAGAAATAGTTGGTTCAACTTCAGTTTAGTTTTCAACTAAATGGACGATATATTACCCAGAGAACAAATATTATCCCTTCTTCTATCCTCATCTATCTCTAAGCAAAATAACTTGATAATGTGGCATGACTCTTAATAAAGATAATCACAAAATAGGCAGAATTTCAATTCTCTTGCTCCTCTCTCTCCTTGAAACCGCGACTTTATATTTTAGGAAATCACAAATTTATCTCAGTCAGTTTCATTATTTCCATAATCATGAAATAGTCTCACCTATTCTTTAATAATGGATCTTTCCATAATTATGAAATCCTTCCCTTGCAAGTTGTATATTCAAATTATAAACCCTCAATCTTCATCTTTTTGCGATTATTCTCAGCCACTCTTCCCTGCTGTACTTTTTCTTATGTGAATGAGTTCTTCAGTCGGTAATGCTTTTTATTTTAATCAATCTTATTGTTTAATTGATCCAATATTAGTACATTTTATGTTTAGATTTAGGTTTTATTCATGTCTTTGATGAATCGTTGATTTGATTTTGGGGTTTTTATAAATCAGAAACCCTAATTTTTGGCGATTGTGTGTTGTTCGTTTAAATCCGATTCAGTGCTTATCAAAAGCTTTTCCTTTCACAAATACTTGATCTATAGGAGGCGACTGTCATTGAAGTGATTGTTCAACACCCTAAATCGTAACCATATGAACTAGATCTTGGTATGTTAAGTTTTATTTACATCAACTTTTGGTGCTTTTAATCTTATAATCCTACGTTTCTATAGAAAATCCTAGTTATTTGTGGCTTATTTTGTGTTAGAATTTGTAGAAAATGTGATCATATGTAACCAAATCTATTGATTTATAATTTTGATTACTCCGATTTGTGGTGTTGAGCGATCTTTGTTAAGGTTCATAAAGTCTAAGTTGAGGAAAGAAGTTGATGAGGTAATAACTTAAATAGTTTGCTGATTTGTTTTTCATCTTTGTTACAATGATTTCTAGTAGTGACTTTGTATTTGCTTCTTTAGGTTGTAATATTTCAAGATGGGATGTATCTGACTTTAAGAGAAGTTTTTGAGAGCTTGAATTTAAATGGGTAATAAAAAAAACCATTTGAATGTTGCATACTTTTTTTTATCTATATCACTTATTCATAGATTTGCTGTTTGAATTTCATTCAATTGCTCTTAGGGATGTATGTTCTTATCTTGATTTAGTTCTCTAAAATTTTGTGTTTTTATACCTTTATACTTTTATGTATTGACTTGATGACATTCACAAATTCAACACAGCTTTTCAAGGGCATTTGATCAGAAGCTGAGGAATTACTTTGTGTTATAAATCTGGTTTCAAATGACCGGTTTATTTTACTAAAAATAAAAACTTGTAAAAAAACCAATAATTCGATCTAGTAAAGCTATGTAAAGTCCATATATTGAACCCACGAGACTCTTTAGACTGTGTAAAGTAGACTTAATAGACTTAACAGACTGACACGACTAATTTGATTTTATGTTTTTGAGAGGGGGTAATATCCAAAAATTGCAATTAATTAAAGCTAACTAATGAGAATAAACTCGAACACGAATTAGCCTAGGGTTGAACTCAGTGATGACAAATAACTACCTAGGCTAGAATCCCAAATATTATCGTCTGTCTTTCTATCGGATACTAATGTGATATGGAACCGGGATCTTCAAATGCTAAACCCTAAACAGGACCCCCAACCCTTCTCGGGAAGAAACTTATGGAGCTCTAAAGGCTATTATGGACACCGGTTGGTCTAGACTCCCTCACAGGTTATTTAAGTGGTTTATGAAAGTACCCTAATTCGATGTACTCCCCCACGGGTTATAAACCTAGGATAAACTTAGGTTCTCAATTTGACTGGTTAGACAACGGTCAATAAGGAAACTAGTTCAGACTCCTCACGAAGACCCTACCTTGCAATTTACTGACTTGGACCTAACAATAATCTCGCACCTCACAGCTAATGAGATTAGTAGAACACTTAGACTTATCTAATTATCAATTACCGCTTCTAAGGTGTCACACCCCAATCGATGGCGGAAACATCGAGATGAGACGAACAAATTGCTCAAAACTTCATAACACTATGTATTTTGTAAATATACATTTACAAAATAAATTAATCTAAGTGTGTTTCTAAGTCCACCAAGATCTTGTTTCTTCACTTAGCATCATCTTGACTATCAACCTGCAACATGTATTAAAATACGATCAACAAAAAGTTGGCGAGTATACAAGTTTTCATACATAGCATAACATAGATTAAAATATTTTAACGACTCATATCCAACATGAATAACAATATGCAAGTTACTAATATGCTAAAACGGTGTAACAATATGTTCAAACCCAAGTTTCCAATGCATTAATTTTGCATGTCCCAATAGATTAGCGGGAGGTTACATGTTTGACTTAACAATACCCCAAGACTCATGGGTGGTGCGTTACTCCTATAACACTATAATTGTTAAGGTAGGATTGTACAAAGTTAATGAGCATATCGACACGAAAAGTTTACATAACATACGAGATTAACAAGCATCATAAAGTTTCATGTTTAATCATGGATAGAGAGTGATTCAAATAGTTTCAAGTGTTTGTGTGTTTTACATAGAATACATGTTGCACCCAAAAGTGTTTAAAAAGTAAAATGGGTTCGAGTATACTCACAAAATTGCATATGCTTTCCGATTATCCAATGTGACGAAGTTGTCGAGACTAGAAGAATGAATGTGTTTGGTTTGGACTTTTAAGGGAAGGTTTATATTCGAGTTTAGGGATTCGGAGTTTTATGTGCATGAAAATAGACATATGAGGAAAATAATCATCTAGTCATATAATACTTGTTTGACACTATGAAACCCCAAAAGGGTTAGAATGTTTTCAAGGGTCAAAATACCCATTAGAATCATAACAAGTTATTAAAGTCTTAGATGATGTAACTTCACATTTGAAAAATGACCATATGTTCATCATCAAAAGTTTGGTTACTTAGATAATATTATATAAGTTATATAGATAGCATAAAGTCATATAAGTCAAGCATGAGGTAGGAGGATAAATCCTTCATTTAGGAACCTCTTTGTATATCACATAAGTCATGCATGAGGTAGGAAGGACAAGTCCTCCATTTAGGTACCTCTTTGTTGTTCACCACTACACTTGTTATCATAGACAACAACGAGGGTCATAAACATACAATAAGAAAGGAAATAACTATAACTAATCTAAGAAAACATCAAGTAATGTGTGGGTTTTCAAGTAGGATAGCCCAAGCTAACTTTATAATCACACAACATCAAGTTTTAAGCTTGTTCATTACTTGTGGGTTAAAACCCAAACAAAACAGAATGTTTATGAGGTTTTAACCTCTGATTTTAGATGTCACAACCTTGTTTTTAAGCTCAACTAACCATAGAATTGATTATGAGCATAAGGACATAGGAATGTGTATGAGAAACCTCAAGTTTAAGTAGTTTAACAAGTGTTTAAATCAAAAAAGAAAAATTACATCACTTTGGAGCCTATTTTGGTGATGTTCCAGGCCTTGGTTTTTCATGGAAAACCTGTGGAAACATCCCTAAGGTTGTTCCAAGTGATTAGGAAGAAGAATCAAAGAAAATGGTTGAGAAATGAAGAAGTTATGCACATTTTAGCAACTTGTAACGAATCTGCCTCTCTTCTGATTTCCAGCTGCATTCTTGAGTGTTTAAAGAGTGTTTAGTGAGTTTGAAAAGTGGAAAAAGTGTGGAGAAGGCTTGGGTTTTATAGGGAATGATTAGGGTGGTTGGTTGGTGTTTATTTAATGTAGAAAACAAAAAACAAACTCAAGAAAACACACAAAAAGACCAATCCCGAGGCTGCTAATCAAAAACTGCAGATCAGACCCTTTCGCCGGCAGCGAGAGAGTATAGGGGAGCGGGTCGCCCCCGTGAGCTGCTTGGTTGATGCAAAAAAGTTTGATTTTTTACACTTCTGCCCCCTGTACTTTCATATGATGAGGTTCTAAGTTGTTTTTAGGGTGTTTTAAGCACAAGAATCATATATAAAGGTATGATATGTAATTAAAACATAAAAAAAATATTAAAATAGTACGAAGAAGTACGTTGGTCAAGATTAAGTATCAAATTCGCGTAAATTGAGTATACAAGTCAAGTGTTTGTAAGTTTATTATATGTTTACAAGAATCATGGATAGTGAATCAAAATATAATGAATCAAAATTTGTATAAGTGTAAAGGAAATATTAAGATATAATTTGAGAATAAACAATGGGTTGCACTACGATTTATACCTTGGATTTACGATTATAAGACGATATATGATTACGGAAGATACGAGCTTCCAAAAATAGATTTACAAGACACAACTTCTAAATTAAGAAAGTTACGAAAAAAGAGGAGCGTTACAGTCTCCCCTCCTTTAAGAAATTTCGTCCCGAAATTTATTAAAGGTTGAAAAGGATTTTGGTAAAAAGAAAATTGTTTAAAATTGGGATTTTGGAGTTTGAGACGTTTTGAAAAGTATGAAATTTAAAAAAAATAATGAGATAGGTTTGTAAAAGAGTTTGTTTGTCTAAAATAATTTGAGGCATCAAACATAAGTGAAAACGTGTATGTGCGTGCATATGCAAAACGAGTTTAAACAAGTTTGTGATAGTTCAAAATTGAGATGTATTGAAATGTGTTGTATTTGAGAAGGAAAATTTTGTATTGAACGGTTTGTATTTGATGAAAAGTGAGGTCGTTTGCATGGAAAGTTTAAAGAATAGTACCAAATCGCATATTTGTAGAAAATTATTTTATTGAGAGGAACGAGAAGTTTGGACGTTTTACATAAAACGGTTTTGAAGGTAACGACCAACTATGGGTATTTGCACATGAATAAAGGATAGAAAGGTAGTTTTAAAAGTAAGCAGGTAGGTTAACATTCGAACGTTTTAACTGATTTATTGTAAACGAGGTTCGAATAAAAAGACAAGATTGGAGACTGATGGAGGTATAAGAGTGATTTGATTTCTCCCACCATGAACGGGAGTATAAGGATGATACATGTATTGGACAGACGAAAGTAGTGTGTTAAGAATGAAGTCTCGTCGTGGATAATCGGATATAATGCGTTTGTGAGTTGTTTAAACTTTGTATCAGGTCTAAAAGGTCTGCAAAACACTGAATTTCTCATGGCACGTTTTACGAAAGTTTAGTAATATGGTGACAACACTTATATATAGGAAGTACCGGCGGTGTATCCACCATGTTTCAATCATGTTACGTCCGTTTCGTTATTCGGTGCAATGTTACGTTCCGTGTCTTACCATACACAGTAATGCTATGGTTCTCATGCGCTTATCACTATAATCCCGTGTGCACCCGCGATTATACTGATTGTCGCATAATCCGCATAGATTGTACTAGTTGCGTATGAATTAAGGTATACATAAATTCTGAAAATAAGGTTGCGTGTGAGTAAGAATGTAGTATATAAGCATGTTTGCGTTCAAATAGGCATGAGACCTACGTAAGCAAATCCCTCGGGTTTCGCTCACGTACAGGTGCGAATGTATAAATTTTGAGTATGAATAAGAGCATGAGCATAGTATAAGTTTAAGTATGAATACACATGAGAGTATAAACATAAAACATATGAATAAGAGTACGAGTATGAGTATAAATATAAGTATAAACATAAATGTGTAAATTTGCATATAAGTATAAACATAAAGATGCATGAATATAAGTGGAAGCAAAATCTTTATAAATATGAATACAAGTAAAATGCATGAGCACCAACATGAATATGTATATAAGTGTAAACATAAATGTATAAGGATAGATGTATGTATAAACGTGTAATGTATGAATACGAATATGGATGTGTATATAAGTATGAACGTAAATGTATAAATGTGAATATAAGTATAGACGTGTAATTGTATAAATATGAACATGAATTTGAATATAGGTATAACGTAAATGTATACTTGTGCATATGAATATAACATAAAAATGTATAAATATGAATATGAATATAAACATAAATGTGTAAGTATGAATACAAGTGTAGATATAAGATGCATAAGTACGAATATGAATATGAGTGTAAGAAAATAATGATTTTGTATATGGTATTAACTGAAATATACAATTTAAGCACGTAAAAGATCAAGAAGTTTTGAGTATGAAAGAAAACAAAAATGAATGATATATGTGAAATTGTCGTGAGATATAGACTAAAACACGTAAGATGATATGCATGTATGGTTGTTTGAGCAAAACGTGAAGTTTATTGAATCAAAATAGATTGAGTTCACACGATATGTAGAATCTAGTTTGTGAATGTAAAGAGAGTATAAAACATCCATTGATTATGTGAATTGTACTTTGTAAAAGAATGGAAATGCTACTATGGTTTTAAAAGAATTCACATGGTTGAAAATTGTCGGTCCTTATGAAGTTTTTCTTGCCCACATGTTTTGAGTTCAATTAACATATTGAGTGATGTTGAAAAGGTTTCAGAAGTTAGTAAGTGATGTGTGCAAAATGCAACATATAAATTACATCAAATATGACATAAAACTAACCATTTTTTAGTACTAATGTTGGAAAAAGTGTGTTTTTGTCTTCCTTTTGTATTTTCAAGATTAAATGAGCTCAAATGAACAAAAGAAGCAAAAAGGCGCTAAATCTAACAAAAATACAAGAAAAGGAACAAACGTGGCATGCCCGACCCCCCGACAGCATCTTCCCAAGCAAAAACAAGAGAACAGAAGGCTGAACACGCCCCGTGCTCACTGAGCATGGGGGCGTGCCCAAGTGTCAGCAGAAAAGACAAAGCTATAGAAGCTTCTATCACCCACCACGGGGGCGTGCCCAGCGGACACGGGGCCGTGGTCAACTCTAAGATTTGCAGAATCTAGGGAAATCTTGATAGTACAGATACGCTTCTGCACACGGGGTCGTGCCCAGCGGACACGGGGGCGTGGTCAACTAATGCAGACAAACTGCAATTAATGAAGAAAGAGAAGGAAGGTGGACACGGGGTCGTGCCCGAGCCTCTGTTCAGCCTATAAATAGGGGTGCTTGGCTCATTTGCAAACCATCCCTTGGCACACCACCTCTCTCACACTTCACCCACCACCCACCACCATCATAATACCATCATCCACCACCATCATCCATCGTCCATCATAGAGTGTGTGAGTCATCTCGGGATCCAAGATTGATCGTAAGAGTTCTTGACAATCAAAGACCATGTTTGCCTAAGTCTCTTACATCACTTGGTGAAGACAAGTGTCTAGTGTAATACTTTTTATTTTTAATCTTTTTGCACTTTTTATTTGGTTATGTATTAATGACTTTAATAACTAGTTTCTTATGTTGAAGGTGATTCTTCCTTATCGTTTGTCCGTGGTGTCTTGGCATTATTTTACTGTCTATATAAAATAAAAGATTTTCACCATTCATATCTCCACGGTCTATATGGAGATATGTTGGCTACCTGGTCGGGGGTTAAGGGAACGGCTTGGTAAGAGTTTTGCCTTGTTCAGTGTATAGATCCTGCAAGGACCTGGGTCAAATTTAGTAGGACCTCCTTTAATACCCACCGGTATTGGATGGCGGGGGTCCAAACTCTTTGATCCCCTCATATGTAAGCTACTATTAATACTTTAACCCGGCTACTTAGGACTGTATCCCTGCTGACTCAGACTACTTAGCCGAGGGTAACGTCACCTTCAAAAGAGGGGCCTACCACAATATGCATTAATAACTTAATTAATTATCTTTCAATAATCCGACCCTTTAGGATTGTATTCTTGCTGACTCAAACTACTGGGTTGAGGGTAACGTCACCTTCAAAAGAGGGGCCTACTACAATAACTAAGATAATCTCTTAAAAAGTGCAAAAGCGCGGAAATAATCAAAGGTTACACTAAACACGAGTCGGAGCCAAGTGATTCATCTTGTCTATCTGTTTTTACTTTTATTTTATTTTTCAGCATTTTAGTTAGTTTTTATTTTTCTAGTTTAAAAACATTTTTCTAAATTTTTGATTTGATTAGACGTTGAGGATAAACCGGTATTAAAAGCTCTTGTGTCCTTGGACGACCTCGGTATCTTGCCAACACTATACTACGCTCACGATGGGTGCACTTGCCCATATGTGTGTTTGGTGTTAGTACAATATCGTGTTTTATAAATTTAAAACTTGACTAACGTGTAAAAAGGGCTTAAAATATACATTAAAAACTATACACACTTACGCACATCAGTAAGTTTGCGTCGTTTTAAATGACCTTGTATTAAAGAAGAAATTCAAAGTTTAGAGGTTCTTGTGAAAATGTTGATCCTTAGAAAAGAAATTTGGTATATGAACTTAGGGATTGTTGAAAAGTGTTCTTAATAAAATATTTTATTGATTTTGTAAAGAGTTCTAGTGAGCGATCAGACGATATTTGTAATATTTTGTAGGTGTGTACGAAAAGTTGGTTTGATTCCCAATTGAAAATAACAATCTTAGTATAATGACATGAGATGAGCGTGTTTTAATAATTACGTTGAATACGAAATTTTCGTGGGCAATGGATTTATTAGGCCGACTAAGTTGATGGGTAGCATTTCATAAAATTTTGAAAATCGAGGGACAAGCGCTTATGGTATGATTAAAATTTCGTGTATGTGAGTTATGTGGAAATAGATTATAGGGTAAGAAATATGTTTAAATAAACCATGCATTTTGAAATAAATAAGGATTTTGACGAATGGTAAACGATTTAGGTGTAAACATGATCGTGTTTGCATAATGAAGTCTATTAAAATAAAGTCTTGGTAACGATCACCTAGGTAAGGAAATCACCCCTAACCCGTTGGTGAGGTCATTGTAAGATGAGAAAAGAAGCGGAAGTTAATCGTCAAGGTAAGAAAATCACTCTTATCTTGATGATATGTCTCCATTTGTTGTTACAAGGAATGTAGATAAAATTGTGTGAAATCATGTATGTGCATAATGTATAATTATATGAAAAACTCTAGTATGATATGTGCGTAAAAAGTGAAATCTAAAAAATAATTTGAATTTGAAAAGAGAGGATTGCATCATATAAGATTGAGAATAGTAAAACGTAAGTTCGAGCAAAACTTAGAGGATTCCAAAACGGAACTTTGACTAACCAAAGTGGTCGAAAAGTCTTTTGAATTTGAGAAGCATGCTTTGGCCTAATAGGTGAAATACTCTCGCCGACATGTCGGTTAATGGTATTCACCCTTTCGGTTACTACATGTCCCAATTCAAATCGAAAATTCGAGACTTGGCGGGATTTATATAAATCAAGGAGTGAGACTGGTCGACGAGATGCGGGTTTCACCCCTAACTTGACGACTTTGTGCCCTAAGTGTGGTTGGTACTCGTCGGGTCAAAATTTAATTTCGACACGTTGACAAAGGTCCACTAGAATTTGAAATTTGAGATTTGAAATTACCATTAAGATGTGGATTTCACTCCTAACTTAATGGTGTAATTTCGTGCAAAAATAGAATTAAGCGGAATGAGAGTCGTTTACCAAATTGTGGGTTTCACGCCTATTTTGGTAAACTCGTCTCGTTTGTATTATACGAGTGTTTTCGAGTTTGGTAAAATCGAGTAAAATGCCTTAGGAAAGGCGTATGTTGAGGAACAATAAAGCAAGTATTAATCACATAAGAAGCATGTCAAGAATAGCACATAAAGGATAGAACAATAAAACAAGTATTAACGCATATTAAAACAAGTATTAGCACATCATAATAGCATGTCAAGTATTAACACATAAGTGGCATATATGTTTAAAAGATCAAAAGAGGATAAATAGGAAGCAACTAGAGTAGAATGCGAGTAGTTTCAAGCAAAGACACAAAAATAAAGCTCTCGAACTATAGACTAGGTAAAAGCATTCCTACTTTTCCTAATTCCCTATAGTTATAGCTTTGATACCAATCAGTCACACCCCAACCGATGACAGAAACATCGGGATGAGATGAACAAATTGCTCAAAACTTCATAACACTATATGAAAATATAATTTAAATTAAATTTCATAAATTGGTAGAAATGTCATACAAGAATCAAACATGAACGACATTGTTTCAAACATACATTTACAAAATAAATTAATCTAAGTGTGTTTGTAAGTCCACCTAGATCTTGTTTCTTCACTTAGCATCATCTTGACTAACAACCTGCAACATGTATTAAAATACGATCAACAAAAAGTTGGCGAGTATACAAGTTTTCATACATAGCATAACATAGATTAAAATATTTTAACGGCTCACATCCAACATGAATAACAATATGCAAGTTACTAATATGCTGAAACGGTGTAACAATATGTTCAAACCCAAGTTTCCAACGCGTTAATTCTGCTTGTCCCAATAGATTAGCCGGAGGTTACATGTTTGACTTAACAATACCCCAAGACTCTTGGGCGGTGCGTTTCTCCTATAGCGCTATAATTGTTAAGGTATGCTTGTACAAAGTTAATGAGCATATCGACACAAAAAGTTTACATAGCATACGAGATTAACAAGCATCATATAGTTTCATGTTTAATCATGGATAGAGAGTGATTCAAATAGTTTCAAGTGTTTGTGTGTTTTACATAGAATACATGTTGCACCCGAAAGTGTTTAAAAGTAAAATGGGTTCGAGTATACTCACAAAATTGCATATGCTTTCCGATTATCCAATGTGACGAAGTTGTCGAGACTAGAAGAATGAATGTGTTCGGTTTGGAGTTTTAAGGGAAGGTTTGTTTAGGGATTCGGAGTTTTATGTGCATGAAAATAGACATATGAGGAAAATAATCATCCAGTCATATAATACTTGTTTGAAACTATGAAACCCCACAAGGGTTAGAATGTTTTCATGGGTCAAAATACCCATTAGAATCATAACAAGTTATTAAAGTCTTAGATGATGTAACTTCACATTTGACAAATGACCATATGTTCATCATCAAAAGTTTGGTTACTTAGATAATATTATATAAGTTATATAGATAGCATAAAGTCATATAAGTCAAGCATGAGGTAGGAGGATAAATCCTCCATTTAGGAACCTCTTTGTATATCACATAAGCCATGCATGAGGTAGGAAGGACAAGTCCTCCATTTAGGTACCTCTTTGGTGTTCACCACTACACTTATTATCATAGACAACAAGGAGGGTCATGAACATATAATAAAAAAGGAAATAACTATAACTTAAAAGAAAACATCAAGTAATGTGTGGATTTTCAAGTAGGATAGCCCAAGCTAACCTTATAATCACACAACATCAAGTTTTAAGCTTGTTCATTACTTGTGGGTTAAAACCCAAACAAAACAGAATGTTTATGAGGTTTTAACCTCTGATTTTAGATGTCACAACCTTGTTTTTAAGCCCAACTAACCATAGAATTGATTATGAGCATAAGGATATAGGAATGTGTATGAGAAACCTCAAGTTTAAGTAGTTTAACAAGTGTTTAAATCAAAACAGAAAATTTACATCACTTTGGAGCCTGTTTTGGTGATGTTCCAAGCCTTGGTTTTCCATGGAAAACCTATGGAAACATCCCTAAGGTTGTTCCAAGTGATTAGGAAGAAGAATCAAAGAAAAAGGTTGAGAAATGAAGAATTTATGCACATTTTAGCAACTGGTAACGAATCTGCCTCTCTTCTGATTTCCAGCTGCATTCTTGAGTGTTTAGAGAGTGTTTAGTGAGTTTGAAAAGTGGAAAAAGTGTGGAGAAGGCATGGGTTTTATAGGGAATGATTAGGGTGGTTGGTTGGTGTTTATTTAATGTAGAAAACAAAAAACAAACTCAAGAAAACACACAAAAAGACAAATCCCGAGGCTGCTGATCAAAAACTGCGGATCAGGCCCTCTCGCCGGCAGCGAGAGAGTATAGGTGAGCGGGTCGCCCCCGGTGAGCCGCTTGGCTTATGCAAAAAGTTTAATTTTTGACACTTCTGCCCCCCGTACTTTCATATGATGAGGTTCTAAGTTGTTTTTAGGGTGTTTTAAGCACAAGAATCATATATAAAGGTATGAAATGTAATTGAAACATAAAAATAAATATTAAACAAGTACGAAGAAGTACGTTGGTCAAGATTAAGTATCGAATTCGCGTAAATTGAGTATACAAGTCAAGTGTTTGTAAGATTATTATATGTTTACAAGAATCATGGATAGTGAATCAAAATATAATGAATCAAAAGCGTATAAGTGTAAAGGAAATATTAAGATATAATTTGAGAATAAACGATGGGTTGCACTACGATTTATACCTAGGATTTACGATTATAAGACGATATATGATTACGGAAGACACGAGCTTCCAAAAATAGATTTACAAGACACAACTTCTAAATTTGGAAAGTTACGAAAAAGCGGAGCGTTACATAAGGTATATTGGCCAACTAACCCAAAAGATCACAATATAAAACTATAATCTAGCATGAACCTGTTATGTGAAAGAAATCCACCAAGAATCATACGAAGCAATTAACGACAATCAAACAAAGCTAAACATGCATATACATCAAACTGATAATCTAGTTGACTACTTTCATAAAGAATCCATAGAAAATCAACTTTCCATAATAAAATTTAAAGTTTAACAATCCATTCATCCAATCTAGGTAGTCTATAGAGTTAGGTACACATCATTAAGAAATCAAGAACAAGTGTCATCACAAAGTAGCATAACATAATCGAAGTAATAAACAAGAGAACAAGTAAATCCGGATGCTAAACACGCAAGCCAACATGATCCCAAGTCTTCACAACGTCAACCGATGCTTTGTCTTACTCAATTATGCTCCAAAAGATGTCTGAAATTCGTCCAAAAAGCTCCCAAATCGTCTAGGGTTGTCTAGGATTGATTAGGGCTAAGTATGGGGCTTAAATATGAAGTTTTATGCGCTGATCAGCCAATACGCCGCGCCCCGTGAGCCATATAGTCCCTCTCCTCGCGGGTGGCAAGCGGCTCGCATACTCAGAATACGGTTTCGTTCATAACTTTCTCCTTTCAACTCCGTTTTCGCCTATGGATTCGTGATTCAATTCTCTATCTTCTCATCTTCTCAAATATACATTTTCATTCCATGAGAATCCTTCACTAAGCCCAAACCTCCTCCTGTGTGCTTGTTTCTTCAACGTTTCAGCTCGTTTTCACTCCCAGGACCCAGCAAAGCACACAAGACACCATAATATACAAAATCAATGATAAAATAACACAAAACAACTCAAATATTATACAAACTATACATGGAAACAAATGTAATTTGCATTACATCCAGTGGCAGACCCAAGAATTTTTTCCTGGGGTGCGGAATATTTTCAAAGATTTTAGGCCCCTAGCTGTATAAAAATATCGCGGGTCGGATCGGATCATGTAAGACAAAAACATCAAACTAAAATTTATAAATCATCAAAAACAGGTCAAACGTCATTACAAATTACAAACGTATTTAAATCTGTGCCCTACAGGTTTTTTTTTGAATATATCCAAAATATCATCTAAAGATACTAAACACACCATAAGTTCATTATATTCTTACTCATTGTTCCCAACACATATAATTTGTTCCATAAGTTCATAAAACAACACTAAACACTTAAACAAAATAAACATTCATGTTCAACTATAGCCCATAACTTTCAATTATATTTTTAAACATTCAAGCCCTAATATTAAATGTTGATTACATGTAACTAATCATTTAGACAAACAAAGCTATAAATAAAACAACAAAATCATTTAACTACAAGTCTAGAACAACAAAAAAATATAAAAAAACATAAAAAGATTAAACCCTTACACATCTATATTTTCTCCTAATCATCACATAAAACAAAATAAATAAATAAATAAACTATACTAGTTCTATATTGGAATTCTGACGTAATATGGGTCGATCCAACTGGAATTTTGGTTTTTCCGGTAAAAAAAGCCACCAGGTCGTGAGCAGTGGCGTTAGGGGTGTTCAAAAAAAATCCGAATCCGAAACCGAATCCGAAATATCCGAAAACCCGTATCCGAAATATCCGAATTTTCGGATATCCGAATTTTCGGATATCCGAAAATCGGATAATCCGAAACTTCGGATTCGGATTCGGATAGTGATTTTGGGAATTTTCGGATAATCGGATTATCCGAAAATATCCGAAAATTTAATTTTTATTTTTTTCGGATATCCGAATATCCGAAAATATCCGAAGTATCTAAAAATATCTGAAATATCCGAAATATCCGAAAAAATATCCGAAATATCCGAAAAATATCCGAAGTATCCGAAAAATATTCGAAATATCCGAAAAAATATCCTAAATTTATATTCGGATATCCGAAACTATCCGAAAAATCTGGTTCCATATATTAAAAGATAATAAAAATATAAAAATTAAATAAAAAATTGGATATTCGAATATCCGATTAGATATCCGAACCCGAATCCGAAATTTCGGATATCCGAAAATCGGATATCCGAAAATCGGATATCCGAAATTTCGGATTCGGGTTCGGATGTCAATATTTCACTATCCGAAATTTCGGATATCCGATTTGCGGATATCCGAAAACCGGATTATCCGATCTTGAACACCCCTAAGTGGCGTCAAGTCGCTGGGAGTTTTTTGGGGGGCGGGATTTGGAAATGGAATGGGTGGATGGGTTTGGGTTATTTTATTTAGTTCAAATTTCTTTAGGTTGGGTTTGGGCTTGTGTTAATAAAAATTGATTGCAGATTGGGCTTTGATTGGATTAAATAATTAAGTAAATAAGTGGTTAATAATTATTTTTTTCTAAGTGGGGCGGTTGAAAATTTTCAAGGGGTGCGGGTGAAAAATTTCAAGGGGTGCGGTCGGGATTTCCAGCAAAAAATAACACTAAAAAATATTTTTTCATGGGGTGCGCCCGCCCACCCTTGGCTTAGGGTGGGTACGCCCCTGATTACGTCAATATGTTCTGAAAAATGTCGTGTTTCGATGATGGAAGGATTCGAAAATTTTTGTTTCGGAAAACTATTGGTGTTTCAGAAATTATGTGGTGTTTCAAAAAGTTTGAATGAGCTTGATAATTCGAAAGCTTTGTGTCTCGAAAACTTGAACTTGAACTTTCGAAAACCTTTTCGAAATCGGTTAAAATTTTAAATAAATTCCCACCTTTTATTTGAAAAGTTGAACAACTTTCCAAAAAATAGGAATTTCACAAATCCTTTTAAAAATAAACGAATCTTCCTTTTTAAAATTTTTTTACAGGATTTGGTGTAATCCATTAACACCTTTTTCAAAAATCAAAACACCAAAATATAATAAATTTCACACAAAAACAGATGAACATGATGAAGAACGCGAAGAACACGATGAGTGTTTTTGATTATTTTCAACAAAAGTTTAAAAATCTTGAATATTTGATGTCAAAACGCGCCTAGAAATAGGTTCTAAAGGCTCTGATACTACTTGTAAGTCCCTATAAACTGGATCAAACAATGATATCAAACAAACACCAAGGATGTACGGAATCCAAACTTGGTGTGATTCAAGCCAAACGAAAAACAAGAACACCAAAATACTTTAGCACCTTGCACACGATTCTATTACTATCAAAGCAAAATCGTCTGGTACAAGATGAACAAAAACCAAACTCGCAGCCTCTCTCTAGCTCTCTAGGATTTCTGTAACATGGAGGCCTCTAACCCTAGTTTGTGAAACAAACTAGGTTATATTCCTAGGTAAGCCCATTCTCCACTTGGGCTCCCCATGGGCCTGCCTGGCCCACATGGACTTAGGCATGGCCCAAGTGACCTATACAAGGTCCAAACCTAATATAAACTAACCCAATTAAACCCAGTTCGCAACCATAGCCCGTTGCGTATATTTGATGCGCTAACACTTTTAGAGCCTAACACCTCATCCTAGTATTCACAAGCTCTTGAATAAGCTAAACCTTGTTTGCTGCAGAAGGATTCTCATACATGATCGATAATGCTGCCATCATTCGTCTAGCTGAGGTCTCCTTCTGTATATTAAATGCAACATTCTCCGATAGGGAAAGCATTATCACTACTCTGGATTTCTTATCCATCCTATCCCAATCTGCTTGTGGCGTTTTTTTTCTTGCTTTTCATCCTCGAGCACTACATCTAACGGGCTGTTTGGTAACTTCTAAATGGTTAAGTGTTGAATCAGTAAGAGGTCTGAACCATTAAGAGCCAGTATAATGCTTCACCGTTCAGAGGCAAATGTTTGACCAATTCAGATGAGAGATCTTAACCATTCACACTCAGTTTTAACCATTCTGAGGCAAATGTCTAAACCATTCAGACATCTGCTCGTGAAAAAAAAATCAGTCTGAACCATTAAGTACTGAACTTGTAAGAGGTCTGAACCATTAAGAGCCTCATTAAGAGCTAAACAAACAACCCCTAAGTCTTTCTGACAAAGTAGTGCTTCAACCTGTATTTTCCACCAACCAAACTTCTTTTCCGTCAAACTTTTAGATTTGCACCTTCTCGCCTCCTGCCATGATAAACACAATAACACGACTAAACAAAAATTAATCGAATAAACAAAGCAGAACTGCAACCAACTGAAAACAATAGAACCTGATTAACCACACTGGTCTATGATCCCGTTTCTCTGGTCTTTACAGACGACTCTTTGAAAACACGTTGGTCAAACTAATCTCAAAACCTTAACTAGGTTAATACACTCATTAAAACCTTCTACTTAAAAATCACTTAGGGTGGAGGGAGTGGTCACCAAATGGTGAGTGGTAAACTTATTCCCTAGCCAATAATGCCATGTCATGTCAAGTCCCCACTCCACTCCTCATTTTCCACTCAAACACTAATGGTCAAACACCCCCCCCCCCCTCTTTTTTTAATACATATTTTTTATTTCTAGAACAATCACTCAAACACTCGGTGAGTAGTCACCGCCCAAGCACTCAAACACTCACCGAAACAGGGCCGACAACACTTCCCCACGCTGCAAACTCCTATCCCCGCTCCACTCATCGAACCCACTTCGCCCACCCTTAGCCTCAAAATTGGTATTGGGCTACTGCCCTTTGTTCATTCCCAAGAAAGACAAAAAGACAAATACGGGTACACTAGAAAACTTGGTCAACCTTATCCCTTAGTCAAAGACCCTAATCACTTTTTC
>JARYGA010051353.1:0-2500 GCA_030545235.1 Helianthus tuberosus
GAATTTGTTCATACTTACACATGCATGGCTTAATCTTTGAGACAAGCATATGACTACTGGCAGGATCAACCAGGTAGCATTCCTCTTTGACAATGCCCATCCACAATGGGTTGCCATTGCAGCTAGGCAGTCATTCTAAGAGAAGCGCGAACGCTAAACGAGGGCAGAACAAGGATCCCCAAGGACCCATGCCCACATAAGGTTCCGTATCCAAGGTACCAAGCAATGCTCAATGGGCCACAACATCAACGCATGCATTAACGATGCGGTGCAAAGAGACAGCTTCATGGTTCATCTTATGCCATCAAGACGACACAAGACGAAAGCAACTTTGATCGATCGGGACAATTCCGTGACGTAGGTAGGCAACACAGGAAACCCACAATCTGCTTAGGCTATACAAGCCTAGGCAAACATCTGAAGAGGTAAGTCGGGTGGAAGTTGTTGCGCAAGCAAAGAGCCAACCACCCGTAACAAACCAAACACCACTCATGCACCTTTACGGTGGATGTTTCCGAAAACCACCCGGCAAGTGGCACCCACCGTATGCCAAGAGGCACGGCAGGCAACCAAATGCACAAAACGATTCCCAAAACACACCGGGCGATGCGAAAGCTGACAGCTATAAAGGCTACAAATTGTTCACTTATTCCATGACTCCTACTCAGTTTTCGATAGCCATGATAATTGCGATCCAAAAGTCTTAATCAGGTTGGCATCAAGGATTGGGGTTCAATGACATATTATACACACTGACGAAGCTAAGCCGTCTGGTGAATGACATTGGGTTCCAGCTCTCAGCTTCCCACATAAATTTATTGGATCCCAAGCATCATGACATCTGAACGTTTATCAGAGCCAAGCAAACAAGTGAACCATCAGTGCCAAAAATAGCCCTCAGCAACCCATGTTGAGCAGTTCGTTGGGTCGATGATAGATATTGGGCGTGTCCCAAATCCACAGCAAGCAAGCAACACCCCTATAGGCAGATTCCACCCGCTTGAACTAGCAATTGCGGGCTGGCTGTGCTGCCGAAATGTTACCTTAAAGCAAGCATCCTTGTGCCATCATCGGTCCAGACTACAGCTAACATGGGTGTTGGCAAGCTCAAGCGACTTTACCCATAGGCACGCTTGCCTGAATACCTATGGGGCCATGCAGGAACTACGTCCTTTGATGATAGATATTGGGCGTGTCCCAATTCCACAGCAAGCAAGCAACGCCCCTATAGGCAGATTCCACCCGCTTGAACTAGCAATTGCGGGCTGGCTGTGCTGCCGGAACGTTACCTTAAAGCAAGCATCCTTGTGCCATCATCTCGTCCAGACAATAATACCCAACATGGCTGACAAGCTCAACCGACTTTACCCATAGGCACGCTTGCCTGAATACCTATGGGGCCATGCAGGAACTACGTGGGTCGCTGATACATATCGGGCGTGCCCAATTCCACAGCAAGCAAGCAAGCAACACCCCTATAGGCAGATTCCACCCGCTTGAACTAGCAATTGCGGGCTGGCTGTGCTGCCTGAACGTTACCTTAAAGCAAGCATGCGTGTGCCATCATCTCGTCCAAACAATAGTACCCAACATGGCTGACAAGCTCAACCGACCTTCCCCATAGGCACGCTTGCCTGAATGCCTATGGGGGTGCCAAACTACCGAAGTGGGGCTCAGCATGCGTTTGACACCTCTTTCCTCTCCCTTGGGCACTCTTGGGGTAAAGACAACCGTCTCAACTAGCTCACAATGCATGTGCTTGCCTTGGCCTTGGCTTGGCCTTGGCATGCCTTCCTAGCACATGCTTGTCCTTGGCATGCCATCCCAGCACACACCAAGGCATGCCATCCCAGCACATGCCTTGGCATGCCATCCCAGCACATGCCTCTCTACCCCAAGAGTACTACCACCCCCCTATATATACATTCTGCACAAAAAGTAAAGTGACAGGAACAGACATTAATTTTTTGAGAAATCATAATTTTTGAAGGCAAGCACGTGGTCAGCCACGCTTTCAGGTCGTCGTGCGGGAACAAGGGCAGCGTGCTAGGCAACATGCCATGATGTGGGGCGCTTCCAAGGCAGCATGGCTTGTTTACTAGGCAACATGCTGAAATGTGTGGGCATCGATCGATTAACTAGGTAACGTCGTTGTTGCTTGTAGGCATCGTGTGGGGCATTTACAAGGCACCGGGCATGATTTATAGGCAACGGGGCTTGGGGACACCGACGCCTTGCTTGTATAGGCTTTAAACCTCGTGTCTCGTGTGCTTCTATCTTGCCCTTGCTTGGGCACAGGGGTTGCTCAAGCCCCTAGTCTCCCCTATATATACATTTTGCACAAAAAGTAAAGTGACAGGAACAGACATTAATTTTTCGAGGAATCATAATTTCCGAGGTTTGCTGGGCGTCGAGGCAACGTGGGCAGGCAACGTGGGGGGGGAGGGGCGCTTGGTGGGGGGGAGGGAGGGGAGAGGGGCGCTTGTTCTCGGTCATCGTT